>JAYEVI010000135.1:0-148798 GCA_036346575.1 Dendrocalamus sinicus
TCATGATGGAGGTTTGAGCTTGATGAGACCGATGAGGAGAGAGGTTGCGGTTCGCAAAGCTCAAGAATCAAGCGTTGCCAATGCGGATCGACCACCCTTTCTCAGGCGTGGGAGATGTTTTGGGTGCTGACCATGGCCAATGGAGAGGTCGTGGCCGTGGGCGCGGTGGTGCCACCCACAATGAGGAGTTCGGCGGCGACTTTTGGCTACACCACAATGACAACTATCAACGACATGGTGTCGTCATGATGACCGTGCATGGAGGAGAAATTTGGAAAACTCAAATTCACTATTTCCAAATTTGAAGGTGCTTCCAATCTAGACGTCTATCTCACATGGGAGCTCAAGGTAGATAAAATCTTTCGGATGCACAATTATTTGGAGGAGAAGAAGCTACATATGGCATCACTTGAGTTTGATGGGTATGCATTGATTTGGTGGGAGTAAGTGTTGAACCAAAGGAAAGATAATGAGAACCTCAATTGCATCGTAGGTTGAAATGAAGCAAGAACTGAGAGCACGCTTTATTCCTAACACATATAAATATGATCTTTTGATAAAGCGCAGGATTTGAGATAGGGGAGGTCGCTCACAGAGGAATACTATAAGGATATGGAGCAAGCTATGATTAGGGCACATGTGCATGAAGATGAAGAGCAAACACTTGCACATTTTTGTTTGGTCTAAACCAAAAACATTAAAGGCATTGTGCAATATCAACCCTACAATATCATTGTTGATTTGGTGCATCAAGCGACTCAAGGCGAGAAGCGATTATTAGAAGATTTAAAACCAGCACCAAGGGCATCATCTTTCAACTTGAAAGCTCCATCATCATCATCAACTAATGCCACCAAAACACGATTCAGTTTGCGACGAGGTACATTTTCAGCTAGTACTAACTCAAATACTAATCTCGTTCTTCCTTAATTGCAAAATTAGTACATACACCAAGCGAGAAGAGGGCTACTCCATCCTCTATATCCTCAATTGGGGCTACAACAAAGAGTAGAGAAATTCAATGCTTCAAGTGTTTGGGGCATGGACATATTTCTGGATGGTGTCCCAACAACCGAGTTATGCTTGTGACGGAAGATAGAGAGTATGAATTTGCAAGTGAAGATGAGGTTGAGCTTAGTCATGAAAAGGGAGAGGCATTAGTTGTCACCAAAAATTTGAGCATACTTGCACAAGAAGGAGATGCACATCCGCAGCGATTCAACTTGTTTCAAACACAAGCCAAGGTAAACAATAAGGTAATCAAACTTATTATTGATGGTGGTAGTTGTCATAACTTGGCTAGTGTTGAATTATGTGAAAGCTTGGTTTAAAGATGCTGAAACATCCACGTCCATATCAGGTACAATGGTTTAGCAAATGTGGGAATGTGAAGGTACAATTTGTGGTGCATGTTACTTTCAAGATTAGTGATTATGAGGACACTGTTGAATGTGATGTGGTGAATATGATAGTGTGCCATTTCTTGTTGGAAAGGCTATGGCAATATGATAAAAGTGTGCAACATGATGGCCGTTCTAGTAGATATGCTTTTAAGTGGAAGGAAAGACAAAAGAGCTTAATTCAATGGCTCTAGTCAAATACATGCTGAATTTCAGCAAAAGAAGCTGCTAAAAATGAAGGTAACAAGAAAGAATAGAGAGAATTTCACACATCGGTGAGTGAGAGCCACAAGCCAAATATGAGAGGAAAAGTAAGAGAGAGAGGGCTGGTTATGTTAGCCACAAATCAGATTTGAGAGATGTGAACAATGACCCATCAAAGATACAGGTTTGTGCTTGTGTACAAGAAACAGCTGTTTTGCTTTCAACTAATAACAACCTCTCTTCCTAGTGGTGTTTCCTCTCTTTGCAGGCCTTCAAAGACGTGTTTCGGAGGAGATTCCAGCAGGACATCCACCATTGCAGAATAGAGCATCAAATTGATCTAGTTCCTAGCGCGTCACTTCAAACCGTCCACCATACTGCACCAATCCAGAGGAAAAAAGAAATTCAGCGCTAAGTGCAAGAGCTACTTGAGAAATGGTACATATTAAAAGTCTTAGTTCTTGCCTTGTCCCTGTAATTCTTGTTCCTAAGAAAGATGGTACATGGAGAATGTGTGTCGATTGTCATGCCATTAACAACATCACTCATTACATATCGTCATTCTATTCCTAGGTTAGATGATATGCTAGATGAACTTAGTGGTGTTGTTATATTCACTAAAATTGATTTGAGAAGTGGATACCATCAAATTCGGATAAAACTTGGTGACGAATGGAAGACTGCTTTTAAAACAAAATTTGGATTGTATGAGTGGTTAGTAATGCCTTTTGGTTTAACTAATACACCTAGTATATTCATGCGATTGATGAATCATGTTTTAAGAGCATTCATTGGCAAGTTTGTTGTGATATACTTTGATGATATATTGATCTATAACAAAACGATGGATGAACACATTGATCATATTAGACAAGTGCTAGAAGTGCTTAGAAGTGAGAAATTATATGCTAATTTGGACAAATGCCCTTTTTGCACTGATAAAGTTGTGTTAAGTAGGCTATGTTGTTTCGGACAAGGCATTGAGGTAGATGAATCTAAAACTAAAGTAATTAAGAATTGGCCTATCCTGTGAATGTTAGTCAAGTCAGAAGCTTTCATAGTCTTGCTAGATTTTATCGTCGTTTTGTTAAAAATTTCAGCACCATTGCTGCCCCATTAAATAAGTTAACTAAAAGGGTGTTGTGTTTGAATGGGGTGCATCACAGAAAACACTTATCAAGAACTAAAGAAAGCGATTAATTGGCGCACCATTGCTCGCTTTATGCGATTTCACTAAGACTTTTGAAATTGAATATGATGCTAGTGGAATAGGTATTGGTGGTGTTTTAATGCAAGAATAAAACTAATAGCATACTTTAGTGAGAAACTAGGAGGTGCTCAATTGAACTATCCTATGTATGATAAAGAATTGTATGCTTTAGTGCGTGTGCTTGAAACTTGGCAATATTATCTTTGGCCTAAATAATTTGTTATTCACTCTGATCATGAAACTTTGAAATATTTGAAAATTCAAGCTAAACTGAATTGTAGACATACTAAGTGGGTAGAATTCATTGAAACTTTTCCATATGTTGTTAAGTACAAGAAAGGAAAGAGAATGTGGTAGCTGATGTTTTATCTAGGAAGAATGTGTTTTAAATCAATTGGAAGTAAATGTACTGGATTAGAGAGCTTGAAAGATTTATATGCTTCTAACCATAAATTTTCAGAACCATATTCTAAATGCAAAGATGGGAAAGGATGGGACAAGTTCCATGTTCATGATGGGTTCTTATGTTGGGCTCTAAATTGTGTGTTCCAAATTCGTCCGTGCGTTTGCTTTTATTGTAGGAATCTCATGCAGGACACTTGAGGAGAGAAAAGACCTTCATGATGTTGAGCGATCACTTTTATTGGCCTAAGATGAGGCGTGATGTCGAAAGGTTTATACAATCGGTGGCGGATCTAGGAAAATTTTTGGAGGGGTGAAGTACCTTCACTCGACCTCAACCCCTTCTACATTATACATCCATGGCTAAAAATTTAGGGGCTCGGGGGCTCCAAGGGTCCGTAGCAGTGGGGGCTCGAGCCCCGGCCCCCCACGCTGGATCCGCCGCTGTATACAACGATGTGTGACATGCCACAAAGCAAAATCTAAACTTAATCCACATGGTTTATATACTCAACTTCATATTTCTAGTGCACCTTAGGAGGATATTAGTATGGACTTTATTTTAGGATTGCCTAGGATTAAGAGGAGGAGGATTCAATTTTTGTTGTTGTGGATAGATTCTCTAAAATGACACATTTTATTCCTGTCACAAAAGTGACGATGTGTCGCATGTAGTGACTTATTTTTCAGGAAAATTGTAAGATTGCATGGCATGCCAAGGATAATTGTTTCAGATCACAATGTCAAATTCATGAGCTATTTTTGGAAGACTTTGTGGGCCAAGCTGGGACAAAGTTGTTATTCTCAACAAATTGACACCCACAAGCGGATGGACAAGCGGAGGTGGTGAATCGAACACTTTCAATGCTGCTACTGACGATGATCAAGAAAAATCTCAAAGAATGGGAAGATTATTTGCCGCATGTGGAATTTGCATACAATAGGGCGGTATATTCTACTACTCTATTGTGCCCTTTCGAGGTGGTGTATGGTTTTAAACCAATCACACCATTTTATTTGCTGCCACTTACACTACATGAACAAGTTAATATGGAGGCATCCAAACATGCTGAATCTGTGAAGAAACTTCGTGCCAAGACTAAACAAGAAATTGAAAAGAAAGAATGTTACTATGCTGAGAGGCGAACAAGTCAAGAAACAAGATGTTGTTTGAATCGGGTGATTTGGTTTGGGTGCATCTCATAGCGAACCCTTTCCGGATAAGCACAAATCCAAGTTAATGCCTCAGGGAGATGGTCCATAAAAAGTACTTGAAAAGATCAATGATAATGCATGCAAAATAGAGCTTCTAGGTGATGATTATGTTGTGAGTTCTACATTCAATGTTGCTGACTTATCACCATTCTTTGGACCGAAAGAATCAGAGTTGAGGACGACTCCTTCTCAAGAGGGGGAGGATGATGAGGACATTCCGATTGGTCCGATTACGCGAGCACAAGCTAAAAAGATTAATCAACAGGTGAACTCGCTCCTAATAAATTTGGCTTTAATTTACATGAGAATTGGCTACTACCTAATGCTAGTATTTTAATTGGTCTCGGTGTTTTGCATGAGGAGATGTTGGGATGCGAAGCACTGAAGAAATCAGTAGAGCAAAATGTGCATGTCAATCGAGGCAAAGAAAAATCAAAAGAAATACATGCATGATGACCGAGACCACTTGATGGAAACCGAGACCACTTGATGGAATCCCAAGTCAAGGCTTCAATTGGTGCATGCATGCATGGGCATCAGATGGAGTATGCACATGGGATTGGAACGACAACAAGGAAGCATGTGTCTGTTGTGAAGGAATAAACAAATGTGTGTGATCATGTATTTTACTTTCTGGTTTGGAGTCTGAATACCGGAGAACCAATTAAAGTCGAGTTGGCACATGTCAGAGTCATATTTTGTGGTGGCTTCCCCATGGCGATATTACTTCGATCGGCCCAAGGCCTTTTGTTTGCATGGTCAAGGAGGTTCCGCCTCGTTAGAGTTGCACATTATTTTCTTTGTAAGACAGACCACAAAAATCAATCTATTAGTTTCAGAGAGCTATCGCTTGTTCCTCCTAGGGTTTGGCATACGATTACAACCTAGAGGGAATCGGGCGTTCTTCCCCATCATTCTTGTGTTTCCTTGCGATTGGGCGAACAACGATGTATCTACTTGGTGGTCGGGTAGACCGGGATCACGAGCATGTGGTTGGGAGAATTCTTTTGTCGCAGGTTGCTGTTCTAACAGTGGTTGCCGCCATCGATTCGTCAGGTTGCACGGATCCAAATTATCTCCATCGATCCTACACCATGAAGATCGGGCAATCCCCTGCATCACCAAATGTCACCACCTCATCATTGAAGACCGCACCTCTAAGTTAATACAGGAGTTGGCCAAAGTGAGAATAGAAGTTAAAGCCACCACTTCTGAGGCCACCCTTGCTGCCATGACATTCCACTCTACCCTACTGGACCAAATACGAGAGAAACTACTTCTAGGCCCTTTCAGGAAAGTGGAAGTCCAAAGAATCAAGGAAGATCAACTATCATAATTCAGGATAGATGGCCAAGAAATTGTGTGGCAACAAAATCAAATTTGTGTGCCAAATGAATGCCAAATCAAAGAAACCATCCTCTGAGGCTCATGATACCCCTATACCATTCAACTCGGTGGTACAAAAATGTATAGGAACTTAAAAGAGAACTTATGGTGGACTAATATGAAGAAGAAAATCGCATACGATACATAGACCAATGTGATACTTGTCAAAAGGTTAAGGCGAGCACCAATAATGAGGAATCTCCAATTGCATCAATGTCCCATTGGATTGCTAGCACCCCTAGGAATTCCAAAGTGGAAATGGGAAGATAATTGTATGGATTTATTACCGGCCTACCCCTAACTCTTAAAAAGAAAGATGCCATCTGGGTCATAGTAGATCACCTTACAAAATCAGCCCACTTCCTTGCCACCAATAAAAAATATTCAATTGACAGATTGGTAGAGCTATATGTAGAAAGGATCATTTCCCTGCATGGTGTGCCTAAAACCATCACCTCAAATAGAGGGTCAGTATTCACCTCCGGTTTTTGGAAAAGTCTACACAATGCTTTAGGCACCAAACTCCATTTTAGCACGGCCTATCACCACAAAGCAGATGGTTAGGCAGAGAGGGTTAATCAAATCCTAGAAGACATACTAAGAGCATGTGTATTAAACTTTGGAGACATACGGGACAAATACCTACCCTCACCGAATTCGCCTAGAATAATAGCTACCATCCAGTATTCAGATGGCCCCATATGAAGACCTCTATGGAAGGAAGTGCCGATCCCTATATGTTGGTATGAAGCGGAGAAAGACCCTACTAGGCCGAAGCTTGTGAGGGAGAACAGTGGAAAATACAAATAATTAGGAGCATCTCTAAATAGCTCAAAATAGATAGAAAAGCTACATTAGATCAACATAGGCGTGAGTTAAAATTTGAAGTTGGAGACTATGTGAATCTGAAGGTATCGCCACTCTGGGGTTCACCCATTTGGATTGAAAGCAAAATTGAGTCCACGGTATGTGGGACCTTTTGGGTTGTGGAGCATAAAGGTGCCTTAGCGTACCAACAAGAGTTACCTAGCCAATTGTCCAGAGTCCACAATATCTTCCATGTTTCCCAACTTCAAAAATGCCTACGGGAACCCTCACAACATTTAACCAACCTAGACATACCTCTCCAAGACAACCTAACCTATGTAGAACATCCAATGAAGATTCTAGAAATGGAAGACCGACAACTATGGAAGCGAACCATCCACTTTTGCAAGGTACTATGGAAGAATCACTCGGTCCGTGAGGCTACATGGTACAAAGAGGAGGAGCTACGTGAAGCCTACCCCAACTTGTTTAAGTGAGCACATGATTTCGGGGACGAAATCGCCCTAAGGGGGAAGGCTAAATGAACCATAATACTAATTAACTCTAAACATATAACTAGCAATAATTAAAAAGGAATTAAGAATTATTACAATGAATTAATTACAAGAATGAATTACAATTTTTAACTCTAGACCTCAAAAATGAATTAAAAATTAATCATTACAACCCTTTTGATTACAAGAATTGTGCATGCATGAAAAACTATTTTCTAATCAAAAATACAATAAGCTAAAGGCTAAATTAAAATTTTTTGCATTGCATTCCTTGCCCTATTTCCACGTGTTGCCAATGTTAGTATTCCAAGCCAGCCACCCCTTCTTTTCTTTTGTAGTCAGAGAGCAAATCAAATAACAATCCAAGGAAGAATAAAAAGACAAGGGGGAAGAAGTTGCCATCAGTACCCTCAGACTCCTAGAGCCAAATAGAGTGGCATTCATCGAGGTTCTCAGACCGTCTCGGGCCAGTCAGCACCTATCACCATAAGTGGGCCTCATCATTTGGCATTCAAACATCCAAAGCCCACATTTTTTCAACTTACCTTAACCTCAAAAATGTCCAAAATAGTGAGCAACCCACGCTTAGGACCTTCAGTTCACCAAAGCCATAGGAAGCAAAGACACAAAAGAGGATAAGAATGAAGCATCCCCAGTTGTGCACAGCCGGGACTGAGAGAGAGGGAGGCTAAAACCTCCCACATATAAGCCAGCATTTCCTGCCTCACTGCAATGCCCACTGCATTGCCAAAACCATCGAAGACACAAACTAGTCGAGAGCTAACAGAGCCAACCGAAAGCACCCAGCCCCTCTCACAGCAAGAACAACCGAGTGCACCAAACCAAGCCAAAAACAAAAATACACGCATCGTCAATCATGGCCGAAGCCAAAGAGCTGGCATCCACAAAAAGCCCACAGCCCACCGAGTAAGAAGAGAGGAGTGTTAGAGAATGGGAGGAATAAGGAGAGGAAGACGAAGGAGGCGTGGACCATGGAACCAGGAGGCCGGCCGGGTGGACCGGCACAAGGCGATGACCACCACAAGACAGCGTTCCCCACGGTGACAAGAACCTCGGTCACACTTTCATCCACATCCACAACCGCATGAGGACCACTGCGTGACCACCACCAACCAGCAAGCTTCCCATTCTTAGCCCGACACAAGTAGGCCCACCTTTTCCCTCCCACCTTTCTTCTTTACCCCTTTTCGGATTCATCTTGCATAAGCACACAAAACGCTCAGGACTACTCCTCCTCATCTTGTTCGGTTAAGCTCGACATCTAAGAAGGAGGGAGAAACCACCCAGCCTAACCGGTGGCTACCACAGCAACCAGTGACTCATCCTAGCACCGTGAGCACCCTCGGACTTGGAAAACCACTCCCAGGCATGAGAACCCCAAGAACCAAGTCCCGTCAGCACGATCACTAGGATCCCCTAAGAACTAGGTGCGGTAAAAAATTTGTGCAAGCATAACAAGAACAATAACAAAAATCAAAATGCGTAAGCTTAAATAGGGGTAGAGGAGGAGGTAGAACCGGAGAGTAAATGATGCTGGCCCCCTCAGCCACATCCATCAGCCAAGAACCAAGCCCACCGTACTATCCACCCTGGCCAGCAGCATCCTCCATGAGGGTGAAGAGGAGGTTGAGGGAGTAGCCAAGTAGTAGCTGAGTAGTCAGAGGCCGAGCTGTTGAAATAGCTGAGTAATCGGAGGCTGAGCAGTTGGAGTAGCCGAGTAGCCGAAGGTTGAGGAAGCTGAGTAGCCGGAGTGCTCGTCAAGTTCACCGGACCAGCCAAAACCCACCGAGTACCCATAGATCCGGTAGGTAGCCGCTAGATCTGGTGAGTGGCCATTAGATCCAGTGGGTAGCCACCAGATCCAATGATAGGGAGCAGTAAAGGTTGTAGATCCGGTGAGGAGTGACCCAGAAGAGGGCAGATCCACCCGAATCTGAGCCAGAAGAGGGAGGTGCACGAAGGAGTTAGGCGAGGGAGAACAATAGGCCTCGAGGATGAAGGAAGGAGGAAGTGAACACCAGCGCTGAGAAGGGAGAATGGGAGAAGAGGAGCATTGGCTGAATGGAGGAGGAGCATTTTTCGTCGGCCGAGCGAGACCGATCGTTAGAGGCAAAGAGGAGAGGTGTGCGTGGAGTGTCGACCGAATGGAGGAAGAGCATTTGCCGGTCAAGCGATCGTTGGCCAAGCACAATAGAGTAGCTGAGAGTTGGGTCAGGCTGAAGGCTTGGAACTTCGATGCCATTTAAATAGTTCAAGCAACAAGCTATTGAATAGATTCTAGCACCGTAGATAGGTTAAAAATCCGTCAAAGTGGGAAGGGAAATTGTTCTAATCTAATAGTATCTTAAATAGATATTTTCTTATAATGGAGTGTCTACTTGTAATGCAGAAATCGAGTTAGTTCACACTGAGGTAGCAGATCAAACCGCAGTTGATCCCAGCACTTACTACTACTCAGGCAAGCTACTTCTTGATCACAAATATAGCTATGTTAAATGTACAAATTACTTCGGTATCATTACAATATACTTGCATCAGAAAATATATTTGAAAAATTTAGGAAAGAGAAGAGAAAGAGAAGAATATGAGGTAGAGTCAGTGGTCCGACTAAGAGAAGCAATAGGACTACAAGTATATTTAAGTAGGATGGTAAAGGGGACCTTGAAAAGGCAAAGAGAGGGTAGGTAGGACCCCTTTACATATGTTTAGAATATAAAGATCCACCAAACTCTCACTCAGATCGGGGATCATAAATAAAGTGCCAACCATTTTTTCGACTCAGACGGGCAAAAAATATTACCTTGTTACGTTATTCATCTCTCCACAATGGGTAAGTTATTATGTGTGAGTAGTGATGGATGAAAATCAAGACCAGTAACACCAGTCTGGAAGTGAGTTAAGTCCCAAGGCGCTATATGCGTAGGTGGAGTGTTGGGCGGGAACTAGTACCAACCAAACACTATTGGAAATCAG
Source organism: Dendrocalamus sinicus (assembly GCA_036346575.1). NCBI lineage: Eukaryota > Viridiplantae > Streptophyta > Magnoliopsida > Poales > Poaceae > Dendrocalamus > Dendrocalamus sinicus. The sequence goes on from JAYEVI010000135.1 coordinate 10,134, forward strand.
TGGAGCCCGGTGAGCTACCCGGTACATCGATGGAAAATAGATGGGCTGCAGAATTGAGCAACGTAACCTAGGAAAAGTTCTGTACTTTGAACTTGTCCCCACACCAAAAGAAGTGTGGAAAACCTAGTTAAGATGGTTCAGAATAGCCATAGGTACAGTGGCACAAGCCTACGTAGTGCTAAATAAAATTATGAATTTATGCCAGTCTCTTGGATTGGGGATTATGGTGATCACTAGGGATCTTTCTTCACCTGAGTGAAAGTTGAATTTTCATAAATTAGAATACGTCACTTAATTTAAGAATGCTAATTTCTAAAGATAAATTATTAGAAATGGAAGTAAGGACAAAGAGAAGCATACAGTGCATTTTGCTACTATTACGCTTGCTGAGTATATTAGTATGCACCCGTGCTATTATTTCCCTTGTGAGACTCTACTCGATCGGGAGTACTCAGAGCCGGATGAAGGGCAGCAGAGCATAGCGAGTTCATTGGAGAGGAGGACGACGGTTACGAGGAGTCGGAGAGGTGGACCCTATACTACAATTGGGATGAGTAGGCGTCTGCTCAACTGCACGGAGAGGCTTAGGGTATCGGCTTGTATTTTTGCCCTCTATGTATTTGCATTAACAACCATAGCCCTCGTGGCAAGTACTGTAATAAAAGTATAGTTTCTACATTATTGTTTTACTGCCGACTCTGGTAAAAACTTATTATTTATTGAAACAGTGTTCTATTAATTATGCTAATAATAATCTATTGCTTAAGTATGATTAGCTAACCTCGAATTAATAATGTCTATGTCATGAACCAAATGGCCGGTCAAGTCATCCATCCAATGCAACCGTACCTACTACTGGTAGTAAAACTAGAACATTGCGACGATTGCTTGATCACGCTACCCAGTAATTAAAGCTAGCTAGGTCAAAGTCATTGCCACAATTAATTAAAAAGAACCTCGTGCTTTTACTAACCGAATTATTATTCCTTTCCGTCATCTATTTTCCCATTTCAAATTCTAAACTCACCATCGGGAGCTACGGCAAATCGTCACCTCTTACGTGTGCATGTCCGGCTGGTTTGTTAATTGATCGGCGAATTCTGAACTCACCGTCCGGCAGCCAATGTTAGCAGGTTCTTAGCTAGCCTTGATTGAGGGCCGTTTGAAACACAATTTTTTGTTTCCGATTCCTGCAGGACGTTTCAAATGGAACCTGAACGTGCATGTTCAACTATAGGCGAACAGAAAGGCTTGGTAAGGTTCGAGCCTCACCTCCACGGCAGCGACAACCCCGGCGGCGCGCTGCGCGGCGGAGCCATCAACAGTCATAGAGGCCCCAAACAACAAATAACAAAAACCAACCAACACCCCAGTTCCCCCTCCGCCGAGAGCCCGCGGCGGCTGGCGATGTCGACAGTCACAAAGGCCCAACAAACAAACAAACAAACAAAAAGCATAGTCAAATAGCACTTTGGCCGCCCACTGCTCTTAAAGAGGCCCAACAAATTTATCTCATTGTCCACCAAAACCCCCCACTCCAACAGTCCAACTCACAAACCTAGCCATTGTAATTGGTTCCACTTCCACTCTAAGACCGCGACACAACTAGAGGAGAAGCATCGGCGCCGCCACAACACGAGGCCGAGGGCTAGAGGCGGCCGGGCGAGGCGCGCTCGTCGAGAAGAGGGTGCCGCCGAGAAGTTGGAGCCGATCGATGGCGAGCCGGCCGCCGGCGAGGGGCGCGATTCGCGAGATCCGACCATCCGGGTCGAGGTCGGGGCCGCGAGGAGAGCCGAGCGGGCGGCGAGGGGGCCAAGCGGGCTGGGGAGCCGGACCGGGGCGACGAGGGCTGAGCCGCTACCAACGAGTCTAGGAGGTGGCGCGGCGCCGCGGAGGAGCACCGGGCGGCGGGCCGGCGCAGAGGAGCGACGGACCGGAGTGGCGGAGAGGGAGAGGCGGAGATGGCGGAGAGGGAGAGGCGGAGACGGCGGAGCCACTCGGAGCGACGGAGTGAGGAGCGACAGGATGGAGCGAGTGAAGTGAGCGAATGAGTGAGTCTGAGACAGAGAGAGACGAGTAATTGACTGAGACGAGCGGCGAGAGGACAGAGGACTGAAGTAGAGATCAGCCGATCAGATTAACAGAGTAAATAGGGTCACCAGTATCTGCGAGTAAGTAATTTTTCTCTAGTTTTTCTTATCAATTTAGTATTTTAGAGTTTAGATTTTAGTTCTTATAATTAATTTATATATTTATAGCTTTGTATTGTGAAATTAATAATTTATTTATAGATTTTGCTATACTGGAGAAATGAACTTTATGTAATTATTTCGCAAGTAATTCAAGTAGTTTTTATCCAACCGATGAGAGTATAACTCAACCAAAGAAACTTCGACTAGAATTTAATCCAAATGAAATAATTGCCGATCCGGCGCTGCACATACTAATTGAAGATTATACTAACGAAATTAGAGATCAAGTGAGAAAAGCATATTATTGAATGGCCCTACCCGAGTAATTGGATCAGCCCATCCTCAATTTTATTTCGGCTTCGCCACTTGACTCCAAATGACCTGCACATATAAAAACAAAGAAATCATTTCTAAGCATAAATTCTTCACAATTTGACACATGTTAATAGTAACATAGCTCATATATATATATATATATATATATATATATATATATATATATATATATATATATATATATATATATATATATATATATATATATATATATATATATATATATATATATATATATATATATATATATATATATATATATATATATAAGTCACTGAAACCCATTTCGCAACTCAAGTCCATAAACTCAAAAAAAAAACCATCTGAGCTAGAAGCTCCTCCGCCAGTCAGACCGGTCGGCCGACATGGGCTGGTCTAACCGGCCCCGCCTGCCGGTTCAACCGGAATTAGCAGCAGCGCCATGCACTGCATTAGTTCCTAATCACCATGCAATGCATTAATTTCTAATCACCACGTATGGGCGAATAATTAAAGTAAAGCACCAGCATGCATTTGATTAGATCCTCGAGACATCACGTCATGCAGCATTAGTCAACAGTACATGCATAGCTAACATAATTGCATGGCATCCAAGTAAGCAACAGCAGTAGCTCATCAATCCGTATGCAAGGTCAAACACCTGTACCTACAATTTCAAATTTTCAACTCACAGATTGACAAGCGTCCATCCCAACTCACTAAATAAATAGAGTAACCAGTCTATATCTAAGTTTAGCAATCGGTCTATATCTAAGTCTAATTGATACTATCCACTAGTATAAATAAGGAAAACTCATTAATCCCACACACACGAGTTTTATGCTCATACTTAACTCATGCACGCTTTTCAAAGCACATGAGCCCAAACCCGCTAAGTCTTCGGTCTTTGATCCACAATCTTGTGCACTTGCAGGCCATAAAACATCATAATTGTTTTTTGTCAAAAAAACTGTTTTGTATTTTAATTCTGGATTTATAAATATGTGGGTTCTACAGTATATGCGTGCAACCTGAAGAATTTAAACTTTGATGTTTTTCTTTTCTTTAATTATCGTGAGAATTTTTAGTTTTTCTTTTATTTGATTAATGTCAGAATTTTCTTTTTTCTCTAATTAACATGAAAAGCTCCAAGGAGAGCGATCTTAGATTGAGAGGGGAAAGAAAGGAGAGAAATTTAAAGAAGCTGTGAATTGCATTGATTGTTCGGAGAAGCTTTGATATGAATTCAGAGATTCCGACTCCGAAACAAGCAACCGAGTTTTAGAGATTGCAGGATCCTTTTAGCAGGTCTAGTTAAAGCTGAACTATAGCGATCATTGGATATCATGTTAGTACTTAAAGATATAACTGAATTTGTATTTTGAAAAACAAACGCCAGTATAAGTACGAAAATCTTGTCACGCATAATCTACAAACACCCAGCCTCACGTGTTCCCCTTTGTTCCTGAACAGCCAACAACAACTCAACTACATGCTCACACCAAGGCTACGATTGCCTATTCCTTTAAACTACTTCCATCCAAAACGGGGACGCTCCAATTCATCCTAAGAATGTATTACATAAGTATTATATATTTATCTGGCCATCTGTTTCTCCACTTTCAAATCCACGATGGAAAAAAACCAGCATACTCGCTTTAAAGACTATAAATTACCACATTAATCGGATTAAAAGAAAAGATTCATACCTAATGGCAACAATATATTATAATGTTGCGGATTTCTTTTTAAAAAATATAGAGTTTGAGTAGATTAAAGAGATCTATGGAGGGAGCCTTAGTGATTCTACATGGTAGGTACGATTCCTTATTTTAAATTAAAATAGCTCGATTCATATAGTTAACAACTGTGTGTCCTGTTGCAAATAATGCATCAAAAAATAGAGATAAAAAACACGAATTTTTACGTAAAAACTCATGCAGGAAAAACCACAGGCACTCAAAGGCAAATTACTATAATGTGAAGAGATTACAATGGGCGCTTTCTATAAAACATCTCTTCCTATGGACTACTAGGATACACATATATAGTAAGGAAACGAGTCCCATACAGAGAGGAAATTGAATCAGTCGATTACTACGTATGATAACATATGCGCTACAACCTGCACATGGCCCTAACACCTGTCATGCCACGTCTGGCAAGAGGCAATGAAGTGTCCTACATGGACACGGTACAAATTCAGATAAACTTTAACGATCTACACATTGAGCCGAATTCTCTCCAGCAATTGAAATATGTGATAAATTCCTCCAATAAAATTAGCATGAACACCTTGTGCACCGAAAGTCCATCGGACTAATCTTAAAATAGAAAGACTAAGACAATCTTGTCCAAACACTTCTTGCGAAGCAAAATTGAGCAAACCACCAACAAGTTTGAACACACAGCTATTAACAAAGCAGACGAATAAATCTGGGTATTCAACAATTCATAACCCCAGCAAAGTTTGAGTCTGTGCAACTAACCTCCCGAAACAAATGCTTAATCATCGAATGGCATATGCCAAAATATCACCTGTGACACTAGATAGATAGCGAAGAACTCATATAATAAAATCTGACATGCTCCTTGTGGAACACGAAACTCGGCAAACAACGTTCATTGAAAGAGCAACTCTTTAACAAGAAAGACTAGAACATTCTTATTACACATGTAGCCATTACGTACGCCAAACTACCGACTTCAAAAGTAATTGAATTATATATCATGGTTGAAAGTGGTCTGTAAAACTATCCGGATAAAGGAACTCTTGTGCCATCAATAAAGAATAAACTACATGAGACCCTCATATTGATTTACGACACCTAGAAGACGTTGTAGCATCCACACAAAATAAACTCCTTGCACTCAAATCCTTCATCTCCAACTAAAATTTGGAGCAAAATCTTCACTTTCAAACAACAATACTCCATAGAGTATTACGCTAGCTGCCATCAGGGTATTACCAAACGATGAATAAAACACTAAATTCAGTTGTTTCACAACCGACATTATTTTTTAAAATCTCCTCTGTTAAGCGTAACATAACCTAACTCATCGTGTTGAAAAACCTACAAGTCCTCCTTAGACTCCTCATCTATGAATCTTGCTACAGTAACCCGTAGAAGATGATGGGTCGTCGATGAAATCGCTAATTAATGTTGGCAGACCTAGCACTGGAACAATCACCACTTTCAAATCCACGTTGGGAAAAAAACCAGCATACTCGCTTTAAGGACTATAAATTACCACATTAATCGGATTAAAAAGAAAAAGATTCATACCTAATGGCAAGAATATATTATAATGGTGCAGATTTATTTTTAAAAAATATAAAAGTTTGAATAGATAAAAGAGATCTATGGACGGAGCCTTAGTGACTCTACATGGTAGGTACGATTCCTTTTTTAAATTAAAATAGCTCGATTCATATAGTTAACAACTGTGTGTTCTGTTGCAAATAATGCACCAAAAAATAGAGACAAGAGACAAGAATTTTTATGTAAAAAAAACTCTTGCGGAAAAAAACACAGGCATTTGAAGACAAATTATTATAATAAGGAGATATTACAATGGAGCACTTCTTATGGAACACCTCTTCCTATGGACTCTTGGGATACATATATATAGTAAGGAAAGCGAGTCTCATATAGAGAGGAAATCGAATCAAAGTTAGTTACTACATATTGATACCACGTCGCTACAACCTACGCATGGCCCTAACACTGTCATGCCACGTCTAGCATGAGGCAATGAAGTATCCTACACGGACACGATCACAATTCGATCAATTTTAACAATCTCCGCCTTGAGCGAATTCCCTCCAGCAATTGAAATATGTGATAAATTCCACCAATAAAATCAGCATGAACACCTTGTGCACGAAAGTCCATCGGACAAATCTTAAAGTAGAAAGACTAGGACAATCTTGTCCAAACGCTTATGAAGCAAAATTGAGCAAACCACCAACAGTCTGAACACACGGCTATTAACAAAGTCGCGAATAAATCTAGATATTCAACAATTCATAACTTGACAAAGTCCGAGTCGTGTAGCTGACCTCCCGAAACAAATACTCAATCATCGAATGGCATAAGCCAAAATATCACTGTGGCCTTGGATAGATGGCGAAGAACTCATATAATGAAATCTAGCATGCTCCTCTGGAACATAAAACTTGACAAACAACGCTCATTAAAAGAACAATTCTTTAACAAGAAAGACTAGAATAGTCTTATTGCATGTAGCCATCATGTACGCCAAACTACTGACTTCAAAAGTAATTGAATCCTATAACATGGTTGAAACTAGTCCTATAAAACTATCGGATAAAGGAACTCTTGTCTTTGTCAATAGAGAATAAACTACAATAGACCCTCATATTGAGCTATGACAACTAGAAGACGTTGCAGTATCCACACAAAAAATAAACTCCTTGCACTCAAATCCTTCATCTCCAACTAAAATTTGGAGCAAAACCTTCACTTTCAAACAGCAAAACTCCAAAGAGTATCACACTAGCTGCCATCAGAGTGTTATGAAATGATGAATAAAACACTAAATTCAGTTGTTTCCACAACTAACATTATTTTTTAAAAAATCTCCTCCATTAAGCATAACATAAATTAACTCATTGTGTTGAAAAACCTACAAGTCCTCCTTAGACTCCTCACCTATGGATCTTACCACAGTAACCCATAGAAGACGATGGATTGTCGATAAAATCGCCAATTAATGTTGGTGGACCTGGCATTGGAACAGTGACCGAGGTAGAACGCGGGCCGATGCTCAATATGAAGTTGAGTCGTTAAATAGAGTTCAAACGAGTTGAAATCGTCAAGTTGAGGTTTGCTAAGAATCTTCTGGTATTCCTTGTGTGTATGCTTAACAAAACTTTCTTGTATCTCTAGTTGGCTTTTTGGATGTACTTAGCAGTGCAGCTAAAAAATTTTCTTCAATGCAGATGCACCACGAAGCAACCAAGGCTCCACTCCTTAGGATTTGGTGTTGCACCTTTTCTTATTGCACTCGACGATAGTGATGCCTTCGGATGCACTGCTGATTCGAATTGATTCCGGCTAAATCATGTGCGGACACACCACGAGATGTATGCATGCTAATTGGACATGGCTACAGTCCGGCCATACGTTTTGTAGAGTTATCACACGCACAATCATTTATGGCTAGATGATAAAAAGATGCGCTTTCAGACCTTGTCTTTCTATCTATGCACCACACCCTCACCCAAGAAACACTTTTTTTCTCATTGTGTTCTGCGCACACCCTACGCCACCTCTGTTGCTTTCATCAGGCCACAGCTCTAGTTCCCACAGCTACATACTACATGACACTTTTGCACCCCCAATAGAAGTACACCCCAATTTTTATACCATTTGTTGCAAGTGTCATTTGACTCATATATTGCTCTTCGATGCATTGTATTTTGCTTTTCGTAAATAATGCAATATGCTTCCTAGCCCGTATTGTTTTTGCTCTTAACCAAATCAGTTTGCTAATCACTATAACATAACTTGCTTCCCCATTAGACCAAAAATACATAATTATTTTAGAAAAATCCTGACCTTGCTAATCTGCCTATTACGGTATTAGTTTTGCTCTAATTGACTAAATTAAATTGCCTAGCTATTATGCTATCGTAACTTACTTTTTGTTGATGCAAGTGTGATTATTCTTGTATATTGCTCTTGAAAGCATCACAATTTGCTTTCCATAATGAGGTAACATGCTTCCTAAACTATTAGTTTTGCTCTTGACGACCAAATTAATTTTTCTATTACTGTAATATTACTTGATTTTCTCATCATAGCAAGCATACATTCTACAAAAACTCTAACCGTGCTAACATGTTTATTACCGTATCATTTCTGCTCTTGTTGACCAATTGAACTACGTAGTATACTACCATGACTTGCTTCTTGTTTGGCCTGCAAAAATTTTGACCAAAACAAGCAGTAAAAGAAAAATGGTTTGTCTAAAAAAAATTCTACATCTTGCTACAAGCTATGAAGTCTAGAATTTTCTATGAGAATAGTACTAGTGGAAGCTATAAACAACTTGTTCCGTTTCTTGATTTAGCACATCGTACATTCCGTCTCCTGTAATTATATATCAAGTAGGGGCCACCTTAATCGGTCTCACATGTAATCAACATACCACCACACTAGTGCTACGTGACAAAGACAGAGATAAGGCGTTGCTTTTCTAGCTCTCTATGCACCAGACGTCCCATCATTAGCTTGCTCTGATCTGATGCGGAATCAGGGCTTCTCGTTTTTTATTTCTCTCTCCTGATGCAATGCACCAAATTAACCAGTGGACAAGATTTGAAGCCGTGCGTGATAGCCTCCTGTTGCCGCGCTGTGCTCCGGGCTGGTTGCACACGGACCGATCGAGGACCGAAGGGAATGTGCACGAGATGCGCTGCGTCGACGGACCGGAGAACGAGACAGCACTTGGATCGGTGGACTTTGCGTTGTCTCGGATTGCCTGTTGGATCAACACGGATGCCCTTTGTTGGACCGATGGCCGATGCTGCTCCTCGGTTTGTTGTCTTTGGGCTGCCGCTTCTTTGGTTGGTGAGACGCTGGGTGACGAGGCGTGCAAGACCTTTGGTTTTATCGGCGAGGCGTGGGACTACAAGTCGGAGGCGGAAGTTTTCGCCGGATTCGCAGGAAATCTCGGATCTTTTTCTTGAATAGATTTCTCCAATGCTCTGCCTGATGCTGCGGGATGGCTGGATGATCGGATGGACGAGCTCCTCGATTCGGCGATGAAGCAGACTTCTTCGTCGGATTCGACTGGAGCGCTGTAGAAACCAATGCACCATGCGTGCCACCCTGGGAGTCACTCCTCTCGGGCAGCGGTTAGAATCTAAAATCATAAACTCTGATACTACTTATTACAAATAATACATAGAAAAATAGAGATAAGAGATATGAATTTTTTTATGGAAAATCCCTTACGGGAAAATTATAATGAAGTGCTTCTTATGAAACACCTTTTCCTATATACTACTAGGATACATATATAGGGTAAGGGAAACTAGTCTATACAGAGATAAAACCGAATCAGAGTCAGTTGCTACATATTGACACCAAATCGATACAACTTGCATAGCCCTAACACCTGGCATGAGGCAGAAGTATCCTACACAGACACGACAATTCGAATCAACTTTAACATATTCCATACTCTCAAATAAAAATAGGTACATGTTCTATAAGTTTGTATTTAGCGATTGGACTTGAGTTACATAAGGCCCAAACCACAGGCGTCCAAATTTGAGTTGTTTTAAATATCTTTGGAGCAGGATGGGATTAGAGATACAACAAGATGTTTCATGCCTCGGCTCATTGCACCATCCGCGCACAATATTGACGGTATGTGTTGGAATGCATAAATTTTATAGATATTTCATGGGGATTTGACATAAAACAATATAATTCGTGCTAATTACTACACAACTCCCACGTTCCAAATAGGACTTGAGGGTCTTGACAAGATCATGCCGCATGGATTTCGGCCAATGAAATCTAATATTAATAAAATGTGATGAAAGGTGATTTAAGGCCGCCAAGAAAAAAAACATGCTAGAAATTCTCAGGAAAAAAACAAAAAAACATTGGGCCCTTATTTTCTGGACCACGAATTTAGAGGCTTAGGTAGTGGCCTAGAGATATAAGAATTTGAAATAAAATTAAAATGTCATTTGTCTTATTAATAACAAGGTCAAAAGCAGCTTCCACATTCACTCTAAGAGTCTAGAAATTCCTACATTAGTTTGAGAAAAAAATAGAAAAAATCTATAGTTTGAGGGAAAAAAGAAAAACCTACGCCGCTTATTTCATGGGTTCAGATTATAACTGTATAGCAGATTTACAATGAGAATTTCTACAATTATATAAGAAATTCAACTAAATTTCCAATCATAAACATTGTGGTTGTATATGAAATACAACTCTATTTACAAACATAAAGTATTAAGTATGTATTTGCCCAAACTGCACTCTTCCGGTAGGCACATGTTTGTGTTTTGCCATTTTGAAAGATCATTTTGCCCCTACCGGGGAATTTCGGTTTTCGCCGCTAGATTGAATGCAACCCTTTGGTTTGGTGGACAAAGCGAAAGGAGAAAGCCTTGGAGGCGAATATTGTGCCAAAAGATTGCCTCACATGCTCATCCAATCTAGGAAAAAACATCTTTTTGTTAATTTTTGCAACATGTCTTTGTCAGTAGCAAGAACAGAAGGGAGAGGCAGCTGCACTGTGGTGCAAGCTGGAGGCCTATTTGCCCAAACTACAACGTCGAGGCCAATGTTTTCACCTCGCACACAGCTGCCAATTCATCCAAAGGCCACTCTCGAGGTTGATCAGAGTGGCAGGAGTGGTTGTGGTTCTTCTGCTTTATTTGGTGAAGCTTAGCAAGGCATGCAGATTCAGTCTGTATCTGGATCGAGTTTGTATAGCCTGTAATTTAACTTAACATGCATCCAGAATATGTTGAAATGGAATCGTGATGTTTGTAGTCTGTATTTGGATCGAGTTTGCAGCGCAGTTTAATGTCAACGCTTGACAAGAGCAGCTCAGGATGGTTTTGCATAGGTGGTGATCGGTTCGGCTGAAAAGCTCATGGCTTATGGCTGAAAACACTGTAGCTGGCTGAAAAAAGCACTATAGCTGACAGAGGCTTATTTAGCATAATTAAATTTAAAAAAAATTAAAATATAGAAAATATGTTAGCCCATTACGTATAATATAAACAAATACGGGAAAAAAAAGAACCGGCAAAAAAGCTCAACAAAAAGTCAAAAGTTCAGAAAAAGACGAAACTTATGAATAGTGAAAAATAAGCCAGAAGCCAGAAGCCGAAGCTGAATTTTGGTGATTTATGACTGAATTTTCACTTTAGCTAGTTGAAATTACACTGTAACTGATGGTGGCTTATCTAGCATAATTAAATTTAAAAAATTTTAATATGAAAAAAAATGGGTTAGTCCATCACGTATAATGCAAACAAATATGGAAAAAAAGGGCAAAAAAAGCTCAAAATAAGCATAAAAGTCAGAAAAAGATGAAATTTAGAAATAGTAAAAAATAAGCTAAAAATCAGAAGACTAAGCCCAAATGTGCAGGTCCTTATTTAACTTAGCATCAACTAGTCAATGTTTTTTGGAGTGCGCTAGCTAGTCCAGCGTAAATACTGTTTTTTTTTTTGGAGTTCCCCTTCTTTCTTTCTTTTTCGCTGTTTGGAAAAGAAAAACATTCTCACATTGATCAGATGGTTGGAGATGGAGTTTGCATGTTACACAAAGTTCTATAGTGAAGTACTTTTCTTCTTTTGATGGGCCAAGCATGCTAAGGATGGGAGAAAAAGGTTATCTACAAACACTCAAAGGAAAACCAAAGCTAGCAGACAAGAAGTATCTGCCGGCAAGTAAAACAGAGGAAAGGCCAGGCCTCACAAACACAGTTAATCCATTGTTCGAACAGTACAGTGGCAAGATATCTCACGAAATTAAATAGCAGAATACTCTCCGAAATACCCAAAACTAAACGCATTGGGTATGAAAGACTGCAACTGAATACCAATTGATACTCCTAACTAGCGTCGATCGCAGGACTAAAATGTAGCTGGTGCTCGATAACGAATCTTACATAGCAGTGCGCACCGAAAGCCCTTCTCCTGCTCCGAACATTTAGACTTCTTTGGCCTTTCAATAACAATCAAAAACCCATGCAACATGCCGAAAGATTTGTGAGCGACCGACCATTTTCAATTAGCAAGTCACGCAGCAAATTCACCCTCAATTGAACAAACTCTGCACCACTCGTCTCAAATACCACAAAGGCACAAACTAATAGAACATGATCAGAAATCAGCTAGGCATATATACACACACACACACAAGGTACTGATACTAATAGCAATATTACTGTCAAGTACCGAGTCCCGGTTCACAATTAAAATTAAACATACACACTGAAACAACTGACAGGTTCTGATCCAGAAGGCAAGAGGATACAATCTAAACAAGCAAAACAACGATGTGAAACATTACGGATCACAAGGCGCATTTGGGATCCTCGGATGCGACACCAAGCTCCTCGCCATCGAAACCTATCGAAGGAACTCACAGTAAGGTTCCATTGCAATTACACTGGAGTGATACAACATATGAACAACATGCTTGCGCAAAACAAAGTGAAAGAAAAGGGAAGAACGCAATGTCACGGCCACTTTACTTACCATGATAACATGCGAAAGCAAATTCGAAGACCGCTATGCATTCTTGCTGCCACTGCATACACAAATTAGAGTCGGAGAGTGGCATCGATGAGGTTTGTAGTTATTTTGCTGTCGGGAAAAAATTTTAGATGCATAAAATGAGGAAGTTCAGTTTGTCCGGCACTGCAATGCGTATTCAGAACTCCTCATCTTGAGGAGCATTGCAGATTTTTCGACTTCAGCAAGAACTCCACAGCGGCATCACGGAAATCCGATGTCTGCCGACTTTTATGAGTTCAGCGGCGAAGGGATGTGATCTGCCATCTCAAATAGCAATCCTTGAGATATCTAAATGCGCAAAGTAGGTCGCAAACTCGATCTTTTCTTTGTAATCGGCGGCACCATCGGTTGCTGCATGTACGACTTGGAGTTCTCCTCTCCCACCGAAGCATTGGTGGCCTTCACATCGAGCCATTCACGAAGACAACTTTACTGTAACCCACGGTGATTGGTTCATCGGTCTCTAGGGCAGTCACATTGAAGCGAAGAAACCATCTGTGCCTCTCCTCGGCGAAATGTCAAGACCAGGATCAGCAAGGAAAGCAAGGACTATTTGGAGCAGACCAACCTTGATCACTTTACTCGAGATAAACTGTTCAAAGCTGTCTTTTTTTCTCTCGAACACGCGGGAGAGTGTATGAGTCTCTTTTGACTCCTTTTTCTTACAAGCTGTCATTCCGCGAGGTGAATACATCATTCTTACGGACAGCTTTGGATATTGTCCGAACACCAATAGTACCATATATGTTGTTAAGCCTTGCTCGAGACACGGAAGGTAGGCTCATAGAAGGGTACAGGCGAAAATTGATTGCCGAGGAAGCTTGTTGAACAAATCCTTGAGCAATAGATCATCGAGGAATGAACACGTTCTCCTTCTTCGATAAAATGATCTTTCCATCGAACATCTGGAACCTTGACACAACGAAAGAAATTTCTCCGTGTTTTGCCCATTCTTTGCAATGAAGCGCCAAAAGCGAGCAATCAGCTATAGATAGCTCACCGACCGAGCTCTCCCATGTGCTCCATAGTTTGCATAGTCTTCAGCACTAGGGCCATGCCTCACACCAAGAACAACTGAAAAGAAATCATTCAACTTCTGTCATAGTATTTGTCCAAAACATGTAGCTGAAAGCCGAAAAGATTGTTCTGTCATGAAGAACGCAGCCTAGTGAGCTCACCCATTCTCCACTTTCCCTTTCATTTGGTATCCAAACCCAAGTGCTAGTGTTGTTTTCAGGCTTCCAATTGCAATCCATCGGTACATGTAGATCCCGGAAATAGTAGCGATATCTTTGTGGTTCCTCGGATCTTTGAGCAACAAGGTCATGTCCACATCTAACATCCACGGTAACTCCAATTATCGCAAGAGCATCTTTGAGCGAGGCTATCTCTGAACCATAGAATGCTTCATCGATAAAGGGCCATCTTCCATGAAGATGGATGATAGTATTGGATCAAAGAGGATACATTCATCGGATATTGGTATCCCATAGTTGTCTTCAACCACTTCTTGCAAATCTTGTCCGAAAGCCCTTGGGCATTGGAATTGTAGAGAGCAAGTATCTCTGGATGCACTCAAGTAATGACAAGACGGTAGCTTTGGACATGGTGAAGGATCCTCGGGAATGTTGATACTGTGACGACAAAGTTGGCACCATCTTTAGCTTCTCTGATAACACCCAACTCCTTGAGCTCATCTTTGTAACCATAAATCTCCTTGCCTAAACCATAGAGAGTCACCATCATCATACAGAGAGTCACCATCATCTATGAAAGGTAAGTTTGCTATGGGTAAAAGAGACGCCATTCTTCATTAAATAGGATTGCACCGAGGAGATCTGAATCCGGTGATGTGTGCAGCCACTTCTCATTCCGCATGCGGTTGAAAAGCTCAACCGGAAGTGGCTGTGTGTTCTCATTGCCGATAAGATGCTAGTAGAGCTAGCACAGTCACCTTTGTTAGTGATGACTTCACTACCATCGCTTGAAAATATCAGCTATAGCCTTCGATGCCTCCTCGAATCTTGTGATCAACCGGTCTTCTTCAACTCTTCTTTGTATGTACTGATCTCACTCCCATAAAATCCAAAATCAATTACAGGAATTCCTTGAAGACCTTTAGAAGACACTCCCATTCAGGATTCACAAGAAAAGATTCATTGGGAGCACGAAATCCACATTGGTCTTCAACCATTTGAAATCTTTGAGCTTCCTTATGAAGCCATCACATGAGCTCACATTCGGATGCACTTGAGGATTAGTACAGATAGCCTTAGCAGTAATAGCGATGAGAACTGAGCGTGAAATTATCAATTACAAGCTTGTAATTAATTGTCTTTAAACCCAACAAGAACACCAAGCAACTTGAGCTCTGGTTTATAATTAAGGATGTCCTCACCATAGAACTTGATATCAAGGAATGGTTGGTTCTCGATACATGATGCCACTTGCCGATCTGAATCATAGATGATACAACCAGCAGGAGACATGTAGCCGAGAGTGCTCTTCATCCATCGTCTATCTTTGACACTGCTGATCAGTTCGCTTGGAGATAGAACCTTCTCTCGAAGAAACCGAATCAGCCGAAGCAGTGAGTACACATTCTCTCTGGTCAGAGTATTGCTTGCAGCCATAGACATGAGGCGGTCACCAATGTAAGCTGATACCTCCGGAAATTTAAGTCTCACCCCAATTGCCTTGAGTTCCTCCTTGTACATATGCAGTTTGTTTTGATAGAATTGTTGATCAATCACTGGTATGTCAACAAAGGAACATCCATTTTGCAAAAAGCGCCCCACTCGGCCTTTGGACAGAAATGACTTATTTGGTGGCTTGTACCCAAGCGACGTCATCACCAACTTCCTGTTCTACACAAGCCAAGAATCGAGTGGTAATTGTACACTATTTGACTTCAGATTGCGTATCCATTCCAATAGCAAGATTGCATTGTCCACTGTTAGAGGAGATGAGACAGTAGGGAAACTTGTATCGGAGGCGTATGAATGGCACATCCGAGGCCTGCAGTGTGTCTTGAGGAATTCCAAGAGCTGGTCTTTAGATGTGTAGTTCCCAGCGAAATAGCCTGCTGACTTGTAATCTGATGACAATTCAATGTAGTTCTCATTCCTCCATGGGTTTGTGCCCACCAATCTAACCCAATTGCTACCCTTGGCAGGTACTAGAATGCGGCTCCTTGTCGTAACCACATTGCTATAGCTGTCAATTACCGGCATAGCACGACACAGTTCTGGTAAGCTGTAGCTCAGTATGTGACACATCTTGGATGAGTGGTACAGAAAGTGAGCAAAAGCAATGACAGGCCTACGATCACAATTCAAGGATTTAACAATCAACCCATAGCTGTAGACAGATACAACCTCCACCTTTGCATGGCTCTGAAGCCAATTTGTCACTGTTGTCTTCCGTGAGAACTCTTTTAGAGCTGTCTGTGTACTGGGAGGCACAAAAAACCGGTTAGAAGATGGAAACTCCCGGTTCCAGCCGATAAGCCACGATATGTACTTATTCTCAGATGCAATGCACAATCTATCACTCCATTGACCAGCCCTAGATATGCTCCAGAAAGAGAGAACATCATTCCTGTCAACATACTTCAGTAGGGGAATGGTCATCATGTTTGTACCGGAAAAACAGTTTTGCCAATTGTCCGCAACAAAAGATATAATTTTCAGGTAAAGCTGTTCCTGTACCTCCTTGACAAGATTAGACCCCTCAATGCATTTCGCATACCATTCAGGGTCCACGCTTTTGACACCCAGAAATGCAAGCACACTATTGTATGCAGTCTTGTCAAAATGCGAGCTAAGAACGTACGTTCCATGAGTCGGCAGATTCTCCAGATCCACTCCAGATTCCTGTGATTCCTTGAGGATAGTCCAGAAGGCTGGTTTGAGCCGCCCAACCTCGCCAGGCTTGCAAAATATCTTCTTTGATGTGTGAGATTCACATGGCACTATATCCTCAACAAGAACCTTGTCTTTGATGCCAGACCTAACTGGTTCAAGCAATGGGATTAGTGAAGAATTGACCGGCAGGAAGTTGAACATAGATGGCAGCGACATTGCTGGTGCATCAACTGTCGACTTCACAAGTGCTACAAAAGCATCCAAGAAAGCACTTGGGACACACTCTAGAATTCCCTTGTTCCACGGACTGTCGAACAGTATTGCCTCTCTTGATGATGCAAGGAGGAAGTCAGCCTGAATGACGAAGGGGAAGTTTGTTACCATCTCAGTGGGAAGGAAAGCATAAACACCAGGTGATAGCTGCTTCCCACGGGATAGACGCTGGCCATGTGGGAAGGCCAAGGTGATGACCCACTCATCAACTTCAGCACGTTTGTCCACTCTGTTCTCTGGCTTGACTGGGAACTTCTGCCTCCACATATAGTAGCCACACTCTTCTTCTCCTTGCCCATTCTCTTGAGCTGATAAATAGAGTGTGTAAGACTCTGCGTGCATGTTCTTCCTCACTTGATAGTTCTTTTCACTGGATATTGAAATCTCACTAACACTGCTTCCCTTGGGATTGCAATTATCTTCCTGGACAGTAAGTTGCCTGATCTTTGACAGAAACAGTAGCATTTCAGGATGCAAGCTTGACAACTGCTGCTTCACGGCATCAACCTTCTCACTCTTCAGAGGCAAGATGATAGTTGTCGTTGGAAGGACTTTGGAACACCCATATATCTCTTTGATGTCTGAAAGGCTAGGTGTGGATTTAACCCACTCAGGGACAATGTATCCAATATTACATTCTGCACAAGGTTTCTCATTAAACTTGATCTGATAGCCATTACTGAATATATGGGGCTGGCTCGATACCAGGAACACGCTCTTGAACCCAATACCTAAATCAAGAGCAACATTATATTACAAATTTGAAGTCATAATATGAGAGGAACAAATGGTAAGCAGGTATGTAATCACGTCTTGTAACTCTTGAAATGAAATGGGTAGCATTGTTGAATTGTATGAGCAATAAAGACAGCTGCAACAAATTTTGGCATGTATGGATCTTTTGCGTATCTTGTCTTGCTAGGCATGGATAAACTAGTCCATCCAAGCAAGAGCACGAAGAGATAAGGTTAAGCTAACCCATATTGCCTTAAAAGCATAAGCTGAGTGTGCGCTCTTGATAGATATACAGTAAAGCAATTCATTTATAACATGTGCTCTACCTAAGTTAAAAGCTTAAGAATCTTAAAGCTACTAATGGAGAGTATAGTTTTTTTTTCAACAAAAACATAGCAGGTGACGGGAGTTAATAACCAGTAAAGTAATTTGCCAAGTTGATAATGGGGGCCCAACCAGGACATCAATTAATACTGCGATCCTATTAAAACCCTAACCCAGATCAACAGGAATGACTACAGTGAACTCATCATTTTTTATACTCATAACTACTACCAATGCTAAGTGATTAAATATGTGGACATACAAAAACATGGGTCCTCTACTTCACCATGCATAAAAAATATCGATGTGTTGTATAACGGTATAGCCTGTGGGGGGCTGTCAAAGATGGCATATATGACATGTTACACCCAACTTCACTACCAATACGGTATATGGCCACCCAAAAAAACAAAATACATATATGTTACAAGAATACTGGCTTCAAATAGTGTCTACTGTCTAAACATTATCACCATTATAACAAAGAACTGAAAAAATTCCAGCCATTTCTTTTAGAAAACAGTAATAGTCCGGCCATTTTACATGCCATTTAAGCTTTAGCAGTTCCAACTAATGTTGCCTCAAATGAAGTTGAAGGAATACATTAAAAAAGTAAAGGGATAGACTATTGCACAGGCGACTGAAATTTTTTTATCTTTCAGTCACCTAAAGTTGCACTTTGAATCACCTGAAGTTGCACATGTTTTTTTTTAGGGGGGCTGCAATTGTAGTTGATTGAGAGTGCAATTTCAGGTCACCTGAAGTTGCACTCTGAATCACCTAAAGTTGCAGCTGTTTATTTAGGGGGGCTGCAATTTTAGTTCATTGAGAGTGCAATTTCAGGTGACTGAAACATAAAAAAATTTCAGTCACCTGTGCAATAGCAAAACTGAAAAGTAAATTGTTTCTCATTGGCCAAACAAGAACATAAAAGGATTTAGTGAGCTGCAAAGTTTTACCTTTCTCTCCAATGTAACCCTTGTGTCTGTTTCCTTTTTTCGTTGACCTCCCCACACGACAAATAGACTCTATATTGGATGGAGAGAAGCCCTTCTCATTGTTGAAGATGAGCAAGGTGGATGATGCACCAGATCCAGTAATATCATTCGACGTAATTAGAAACTCCAAAGAAGGTGCTACTTCAGAAGGGTACTCGTTATCTTCAGCGTTCTAATTTTTTCAGCAAGAAAATTAACATGAGATGTTGTACTAACATTTATTTACTAACAAGTGCAAATACAAGCAAAGCAGCCTCGTTAGTCTATGCAACAAAGAATGGCTCCTTAAAATTAATTATTTGTTGGCTTAATAAGATTTGAGAAAACAAGCGGATTTAGTGACACAAGTTTGGCATATTAATTTTTACAGCATCTCAACGTATACTTGATAGCAAACTGTTGCGCCAAAATTACACTGAATGGGAAAAAGGTAAGTATTATGCTAGCCATATACATTATTTCTTCCACTATTAGCTATATATGCAAGTATCACAGCAATTATGCGAAAAAAATAACACATACATGTAGCATTTGGGCATAGCCATCGTATCAAATTGGTGCATTACAAAATAACTTGGAGGGAATACCTGTTTAGTTTAATAACAATTACTGAACTAAAACATAAAGAACACACTCGAGTATTAACCATTTCCCCACCGCAGTATATCATCCTTCCCCTCCCGTCGCACTCTCTCCTCCGTTTAGGATTTCGCTGATACGTCATAGTTAAGAGATAGCTGAAGTGGCACTAATAGATATGTCCTAGTTAATGAAAGGAGTGCCGAAGAAATAGTGAAGAAACCGTATGGAGAAAGCAAAGATTTCACCTGTACGAGCTCCATGAGGAAGTGCACGTCCTTGGAGTAGAGCTCCTGGCTGAGGTAGTTCACCGCCTGGTGCAAGTCCTCCGCCAATGGGTTCTGCTCGCCGCGGCCGATGTAGTAGCGGTCGCGCCGGATCCTCTCCATGTGCTCCCGGGCCGCCGCCGCCATCGCCGCCGGCGACGAGGACGACGACATTTGCGTGCGCGGTTACGGCAGCTCGCTGGGCTTCTGACGGGAGGAGATGGACGTCGGGGGTTTAGGAGGTGGAAAGTGGAGAAGCCGAGGTGGCTCTTGGGCTTCTTTATAGAGTTGGAAAAGAAACCCTTGCACTTCCTATGCACGAGGAGACGTTTCGGAACCGCTGCAGCCAAACCATAAATTTGGCATCTGTACTAGTAGCTGTATTTCTCAAATAAAGTGGGGCTCATTTATCGCAAAGGATAAAATTCCTATATTTTAAGTACTTGCAGATGGATTATATAGGTTCTCTCGGGAACAATACGAAACACAAGTAGAGAACCGCGGGAAACTCTTGCGAACAGACTACGATTAGTATTACCATCGCAATTTTATTTTATGGTAGATTGTACGGACCTCTGGCTAGTTTTTGAAAACTGTGACTTTGCCAAATGCTATAGATAAAAGTCTCCCAATAACAAAAGAAAATATGTTTCATGATTTTGATGGGCCATTGGTGGAAGTTTCGTGTAGCTTGGTAGCATGAATTTGGAAAGGAGCACGGAGGGCGTGGTTACCTGGCCGTGTAAGTACCATAGCGTTTGGGCTCGATTCCGGGTCTCTTCATTTTAGGGTACTCTTTGGGTATTATTTATTTAAACAGAGCTTCTCAGAGTACATGGGTATTTTAGTAGTCAAGACGGATATTCGTGCTCCGTGAGGCTTTAGGATCTTCACTCTGTCTTAGTGTGTATATTAAACTTATCCATGTAGATGTGTGAGTGATGTGCGTAGGGTTTTACTCATGATTAAAAAAAAGAGTTGGGAGATTTCAATAACATTGCAAAGTTGCTTACGCGCACATGAACATGAAGAGTGGCTTTAGTTTACTGATGATAACAACATACTGAAGGTAGAGCAGGAAGTACACCGTTGATACTACACTGAAGCAACTGCCATAAATAATTTCTTGGTCCAGAAAGTTGCTACACTTGAAACAGGAGGTAGTAGGAACAGAAGTTGATATACCGAGAGTAAATGCACATTCATATTTTTCAAAAGTCAAAACCAATACGAGCATCTCAGCTTTTATAAATAGCTTCTATTAGCCACTATAATTTATCTGTCACTATTTTGCACTTTCACATATTGTAACATGCTTTGCATTTTATTATGTCACCATTCTGTAAGTTGTATGGCAGTCCCAATGTTGTAGTGTCTTTCGTTGCACCTCTATTTTTACATAATGCACTACTATTCGTCAGCCAGTACTCCCATGCAGGGGCGGAGAGAGGGGGCGGGCAGGGGCCTGGCCCCCCCCCCCAATGGTCCATCATATGTATTAATAGGACCCCTTAATCACCCTTAATCACAGTCAATTAGTCAATTAGGACCTGCCAAAACCCAGCAGGGATAGTAATCCTGGCCATCACTTGCTGATCTAACAAAGGGACTAGTGAGATTAGGTAAAAATTCTATTTATCCAATGGTCGATATATTGCTAAGATTAGTCATAACTCTTCCAGTATCAACAGCGACCACTGAGAGAGTATTTTCAACCGTGAAACTTGCCAAGACACGTACTAGGACTAAAATGGGAGATGGCTTTTTGCGAAGCTACATGTAGTTTATATTGAAAAGGAATTGGCAGCCAAGATTAGTTCCAATGATATTATCAAATCTTATGATCTAGTTGGTAATCGTTGTGCTAAATTCAAGTTAGTGGAGATGTAACTAATTCAAGTTTGTGGAGATATAATGAAAGCACCTTTCTTTTGTGTTACTAGACGTATGCTACATTATTTTGCCATATGTGTTATGATTTAATTTATATGACAATATATATGCGTATGTTTAATTATACATATGTATGTTTAATTTTGCCGACACACGGCGCCCAGGGCCCATGACGCCGGCGCCTTGGCGGGTCGGCCCCCCCTTGTCTGGATCCTGGCTCCGCCCCTGCTCCCATGCCAGTCCTCTCCACGTGCTCCCACAGTGGCGGCAGCATTGCCGTGGGGGACGGCGATGAGGGCGAGGACATGGGGAGGAGTTCAGTGCAACGCTATGGAGGTCGTGGGGAAGGGCTCTTGCTCTTGCCTCTTGGGCTTCTTTATTGGTCGGTCGGGCGTTCTGCTCTTTGGGGGTGGAAATTACTAAAAGGCTAAGGTTCTTTTGTGTTATGGTTTATGGTTTTGTAACATCCTAAATTCTAGGGCATACAAAAATGAGAAAAATTTTAAAATTTTTTGTTGCTATTTTGTTTCCTTGGCTCTTTATCAGAGTTTCTTTGAGAAGTTTGAATTTCAAAAGTCAAAAGTGCATGTAATGCAAATAAAAAATTAGACCAAGTTATATAAACCAAAAAGATGATCAAAAGTTGGCATGAGAAAACTCATGGTGGAAACCATCTTGAAAAAAGGCCACGGGTATAAATTGTGGCACTGAAAATAAATATCGAAGTAAGTTCTGAAATTATCTAAATCAGATAAGTATAATTAAATTCGACAAGAAGTATTCTTAGATTTTTTTTAGAGAAATCAAGAGAAGATAACACACTGAAAATTTACACAATCATTTGTACTATATAAGGAGTGCTAGTTTCGGCTATCGCAGTCTCTGACTGTTGCATGCCCTGGGATCTTCGACTGCTCTTGCGCTCAGAATCTTCGACTGCTCCTTGCTCTAATCCTTCGCAATACCTCTCGAATACCATCCGATACTCTTCAACTTATCACTCGAAGTCAAACTTCGACCATCCACCTAGCTTCGTTAGTCAAACTCAAAGCCTTCTGAGTTCTCAGGTGACAAGGATAGAATAGTCCTCAAATTATTATGTCATCATGTTCCTTTGAATATACCCCTTATCAATGAAAGGAAAAGCACTACCAAATCGTCGTAAGATCTGCTACGACCGTGTGGTTGTAAGTCCTTCTACGATCATATGGCCACTACCGAATGGTCGTAAGATCTACTACGACCGCATGGTCGTAAGTCCTTCTATGACCATATGGCCACTACCAAATGGTCGTAAGATCTGCTACAACCGCATGGTCATAAGTCCTTCTACGACCATATGGCCATAAGTCCTTCTATGACCACACGGTCGTAGGTCCTGCTATGACTATCTGGTCATAAATCGTCCCATGACCACCCCTTAGTCGTGGACATTCTTGCAATCATCATACCCTCAATTGACTTGTCTACGGTGATCAACTGCTCCTAGGATTCATCTAACAAGGCAGTTAGTTCGTGCATCTATCCAATAACTGCACACTATCTCTTTGACAACAACCACAACACAGAGAACGGTCATTACATCTCTCTGACTATAACTTCCATCAGGCGGTTGCCACTGGCTATCAAGGCGTCTATTGGTGTGAAACAACAAGCTGTCACTTCACCGGTTGTAAAAAGGTTGACATCGGAGGGGGGGACGATCGGAAGCTGATTGAAGTTAAAGATAGTGCTAGATTTTTGCATTACTCCTAGTTGTAAATCCTTTTTAGTGATAAGTAATCACACATGACGTAGGGTTGTTATTCTTCTAAGAGAAGGCCCGAACTTGGGTAAAACTTCCCGTGTCTTTACTTTGCATGTTCATACACCGGGTCTTCTAAGAGCTTCCCTAAATCCAAACAAATCATACGTAAGATCGATATTAGACTATCGACATCGGGACTTCTATGTTATTTGAGTATGACGATGACAACCTGATAATAATAGAGCAATAGAATAAACAAGATCTTTTGGTGGCACTTCAATCACCACACCATTTCTCGGGTAAATTCCCCTATATTTATACTCAGGTTTACAACTTAAAGACAAAAAAACATCGCCAATTACAAATTGGACTCAGACTCGATTTCTAACTGAAACTAGACTCCGAAATTGAAAACAACTTGAACTCATGGTTTGATTCCACAACCAGATTGAACCTACCCATACTCTGCACTCGATGTTTGCCAATCAAGTCTAGATTAATTCCAACAAGGAGCATTCGCAAAGATTTTCACAATCCTTCAAGCTCATCTAATTTATCTAGCTTTTTATCAAACCTCTCAGCTCTCTGCACTCTTTTTCTCTCTCATCTATTGATGCTTCTGCTTAGTTATTTGTCTTCCACTGCAATTTACTCTTGATTCTAATATTCTCTTAACCAGTCAGCCACATGCAGTAGAACCTTGTTGTATTCACCCCTTTGTCATAAATTAAATATATTCAAAGTGTATAGATGTGATCTCAATGTTGTGAATGTGTATACTAGCTACTAGTCATAAGACTAGTATAGAACACACATGCGGCGACCCCGCCTGGGGTTACCCCACGACTTTTTGGCTTATGCTTTTAAATTTTGGCTGTTTATAAGAGAGTATGAAGTGAGACAGTCACATGTGATTTTAGCCAGTATAGTGGAAGTCGGTACAGTGTCTACTATAATTGACTTATAGGTCCTGTCTTAAAAAAACGCACCGTTTGAAAGCTAGTTATTGTAAAAGCCAAAACCACAAGTAGCAAGCCAAAAAAACCTAGCCAATAATTTGTAGTGTTTCCGGTTTCACTTTCCTAAATTACAATTTTACCATTTTTTTAATGTAAGTATTTGCTGGGTTTTTTAAGCATTCTATGTACGGGGCCTCCGACGGCTTGCCATATCTCATGCTTTGTGGTGGCAGTTGTTTCGAGGTAGTTTTCTTATCAGGATGAAGTGTTAAGATGAAAAAAAGCATAGATGCTTGATAAATTTTTGGGTTTTGCTAAACATCACCTTGATGAAAATCATCCAAATTCCTAACCTTTTGGATCCACGTCATGATTTGTACTCTCAGCGGCATCTTCCTCACCAGTGACAAGGGTTAGGGATTGGGTTCACCAAAGTTAGGGTTGAGATTCACGAGACCCAACCTTAGATTTCACAGATTTCAAGTAGGTGGTGGTGGTGCAACAGTGTGCAAGGCAGTGGTGGCATTGTTGGTCGCGGGAACGAAAGTGGACGAGGAATCACACCATGACAGATGAGTTAGGTGTTGGGGTGCAGTAGGAACTGGTCGCTGACGGTGGATCTAGCAATGGTAAGCCACACAGGTAGGGAAGAATGTGGCTTGGCGGTAGGGGAGGCAGCGCATGCATTGGAGGAGACCAGATATGAGGGGAAGCGGAGTGATAGCGGCGGTGGAGGGGATGAGGAAAGGGTGAAGGGGATCTTAGGGTTAAGAGCATATATCTTAAAGCAATCCAAAGGTGGATAATTTGTACGATTTTTTGCAAAAAAAAAATCATCCAAATATTGGCTATACACATTTGTGGCAACATATAACCACACATAAGAAGATACGCTTGCATTGGAGAGTTGGACTTTTAGATAGATACTCGGTAATGTGGCGTATTGTCTCTTGTTTTGAAGATTCTCTTAAGAACTAATGCAATCTGATTCTCTTCTAATAGTAGTACTAGGAGGCATTGCTAGCCAACTCTTCGTGATTAAAACCAAACAAAAATAAGTATGACTAAAAAAAATAAGGCAAAAATACCATGTTAATTGAAAAAACTAGGAGTCCTAAACCCTATCTGGAACTATTACTTTTGATATGCTAGACGAAGTCCCACTTGACCTAGGCTCCCTTCTTTTCCACTTTTGACTTGTGTCTTATGATTAATACTGTAATAACTAACTTTTAAATGGTACATTTTTTAAGACAGAATCAACAAGAAGATTGTAATAGAGATGTACCGGCTAAAATCACATGCGATTATTTTTCTTTGCGTACTGGCTCTCGCGAACAGCCAAAATTCAAAAATTGAAGCTATAAACCATAAGTCACATCCCAAAAAAACCCACCGCGGTCATTGATAAACTTAGCTCAGCCCAATACACACACATATACATACATATGTATATATATACGCATACATATGTATGTATATACATACATATACATACATATGTATATATATACATACATATGTGTGTGCATATATAAGGAAACTAGATGGACATGAAAAAAGCACTTGTTCGTCAAGGATAATATGTCTCAAGAAAATGTAAGAAGAATACGAGAATCGATCACTGTTCGCCCACCGTTATATGGTTGATCCACCCTGTCTAGGCCAAGCCTAAACCAGGTCCAACCCAAACCATTAGTATTAGCAGAGAGACCTCCACGTTGGCCCAAACGGCCCACAGTACCAGGAAAATCAAGCTGGAAGCTTCGTGGAAGCTCACAAGGCCAAGAAATAGCATATATGTCCCTAGAAGAATAGTTTTAGATAGAGGTGTTTATGTAACTGTAGGTAGAGGAAAAGACATATGTACTCCTGTTAAAATAGACCTAGGTAGGGGCATCCATGTAGTTGTACCCTCTTGGCTATATATACACACTTGAGTGCACCATGGGAGGCCAGAGCACTCTTTTTTGGTGAAGAGCAGATATTACCAACTTCCAAGACACTAGCATAGACCTCTCGCGTCGTTCCCAAGGTGTTCTATGCTCTGAGCAGCCTCTTGAGGTTCCCTAGTAGCCCATATCCTCTACTATTTGGTGTGTAACCATAATAGTTGGCACCGTTCATGAGGATAGCAAGGAAGCTGCGAGCTAAGGTAAGGGTGGTTGGACCCAATGGCACCGAAAAAAGTAGAGGCGTAAATGCTAAAGAAGATGTCAACCCTTAAAAAGGCAATGGCATCAACCACCAGCGAAGAGAGCCACAACCTCGGGCACGGCACGGCGACTATGGAGATACCGCGAGAGCCCTAGAGCGACAACGCATCGATACAGCTATAACAGAGGTAGCGGCGACCAGCGGGAAGCTCCTAGCGACTACCCCAACAACGGTGTCGGAGGAGCGCCGATCAAAGATAGCGGCCAATGTAGGCCCCGGCCGGTGTTAGAGTGAGCATCACCACCACCACCGTGCAAGGGAGGAAAGAAACCTCCCACTGTCGCGGGTCTGTTTTAATCTTAGGTGATGGCAAGATTGGATGGATGCAGATTGAGCATGAGAACTTGTATTGTGAATGTGCGCTCTAGTCAATTAAGGATCGATGCTTGTGACTATCCAAACTGAGCACTACCATACAACCACAAGTCTAAATGCGTATGACCTAGCTAATTAATTTGTGATGGTTTAGCTTAGATTCGCTAGATGGCTGAATGTGGAGTGTTAGATGGCGACATTGCCATACGACGCAAGAAGGGCCTCGACTTGGGTAGATAGAACCCATTCAATAGTAAAACCTTAGCGGGTGGATTCTAGTTGAGTTGGCGCATTGTAAATGCCTTATCATGATCTTCCCACCGCACACCAAAGGAAATGTGATTATCGATGGGAATACGAGATGACCATGTCTTGTGTGTACAAGCGTATAACATCTACAAGTGAAAATATATTCGAATATCCGTACCTACGGTCGGGGTGGACAATGTGCGCTTTCACATGATAGATCTATGATTTTATTTTTAAATGAGCTTTTGGGAAGTCTGGGAGTGCTAGAGCTCTCAGGTGTGCTCTAGCAGATAGCGTCAGTCAGGTAGACAGAATCAGATTCATTGAACCTTCGTAGTTAGGGCTTAATACTAGTGTTAGCAGCTAGAGCCTTCACTAGAAACTATCTAGTTTCAGTTATTGCAATTAATTTGTTAAATTGATGCTTTGGGAATCTGTAATGGTAATTAAAATAAAAGTGTTGCTTTGTGCAAAAGAATCATATTATTCTTCATTTGTTAAGCCTTACATATAATTGCATTTTTTTCAAGACTTGCGGAGTACTCTATGTACTCACCTTGCAATCTACAAAACATCTAAGAGGGATATGAAGACGCAAAAGGAGACTGCAACTACTTCGTGTGTGGCTTTGATGGAGGATTACGGAGTTCTAGATTGCGCTTCTCTAATTAATTACTGTGATGTATTGATGAGCTATCTTGGAGTTTATTTCTTTTGCTTTTCTTTGTGTTTTGTAAGTCCGAGATGACTTGTAACCTCAGTTGTGATAAGTGGCCATAAGGCTTGTACTCCTTATTATTGTAATAAAGCGTTGATTGATTATGTAATCATCATTGTTTGACTATATACACTAACTTTGATCTGGGACTAATGCGGTAACACATAGAGGGTTCGGATTCAGAAATCTAATCCCGACACAATATTAATATTTAAAAAATGTCAATTGCTAAAGTTTTAAAAGTTTGATTGCACCTATCCTCAAGCGATATGTTTTGTGAATCAGAAAGAGTATATAACGACTTTATGAACTGACACAAAAACAATAAATATGTTCTCTAAAATTGCTAGCCTTGCAAGTGAACTGGTTTATGACTAGGAGTACAAATTAAGCCAGGATGGGATGGGCTATTGGGCTTGGGCTAGCTTAGCTTGGCCAGTGTTACTGTGTTAGCCACTCAGTCTAGTTGGTCGAGCGTGAGCCAAGCTAGCTCTCAAGCAAGCTAACGTAAAATTCAGGTCATCAACGCACAAATGTAAGAGCCAAGTTTAAGGCAAATTTCACGATAAGTTTTCACGTGATCGGATGATTCATGTTCATATTAGATTCTACTTAAAAAGGTTAAAAATCGTACGAACACTCGATTTTCAAAATGACTTCCTACTTCTCTTGCTATCATTTCATTTCGGGACTAAGGTAGGGATCACGGATGTATTACTCACCTTACTCCTATCGCTCCTATCACAAACATGTATCTCTCCTCAGTTTTATACGCTCGTTGCTCTTTTTAAAAACTATTTTTAAGTTAAAACTATTTATTTTTAACAAAACTATCAATAAAAACGCCACTTGCGCACGTTGTTCCTTTACAAAACAAGATGGGGCAAAGCAGAAAGGTGTAGAACGTTCAAAGCGGCAAGCAATGCTCCTTGGTTTGAGAAGGCTACCGTCGACTCGACCAGCCGCCACACCGCTGTGGCTACCTAGAGCCCAAGCCGACAAGCAAACCGACCTATCCAACGCATGCAATCCCGTCCGTCGGCGGACGATCCGACGGCTGTACCTAGACTTGGAGACCGTCCGTCTCCATCCATCTCCATGGAGCCCGTGGCCCGTGCGACATTCCGCAACTCCTTGCCCTCCAAGAACACCAAAAAAAGCCAACTCCTATCCAACTTGGAGACCCGTCCGTCTCCATGGAGCCCGTGCGACATTCCCGCCAATTTCTTGCCCTCCAAGAACCCTTGTTGCGCCATAAATACATCCTACTCCACAGCTCAAACTACCCACCGATCGACTAAATCGAGAGGAGAATGGCGAGGCACCAGGCGGACCTTGTCAAGTGAGCGCGGCTCCCGGGGGTGGCCGTCGGCCGCGTTTGCGCGGCGCACGACAGCCGCTGCGTCTCCTGCGACTCCATGGTGCGCTCGCCCGCGTTTGCGACGGGTGCGGCCACGGGGGTAGCGGCAGCGACTCGGCGCGCGAGAGGTGCGTGGTGTGTGCTGACCACGGCGGCGCGGTGGTGGCGGACACGTACTACTGCAAGGGGTGCTTACAGAGGGAGAAGGACCGGGTCGGCTGCCCGGCGATCGTCAACATCGGGGCGGCGTGGACCGAGACCTTCTACGAACGGAAAAGGTACGACACACCGTGTTTTTTGTGTTGAAACAAATTTGGTGTAGTGAGTAGTAACCATGCTTTCCTTTTGTTGTCAAATGGAGCTGCAATACAACTCTATTTCTATTGGATTTCTAAGGGCATTTGAGTAATTTCCTAATTTGAGAAAAGGAAAAAAAGAAGGAGGTGGCCCCACCTGTCGGTGGGGCATGTGAAGAGATTAGGCCGAAGCCCTCTCTTTCTCACGTGCACCTGGGAGAGCTTGGCTGATCGAGTCATGTGGTGGCTGGGTCTTGGCATCGATGGCGGCGGCGATGGAGGCACCACCGGCCCATGCGCTTCGGCCACGGTTGTTGGCAGTAGCCCGTCGGTCACCTCCTCGCCTCCCTATTTAAGTTGGCACTCCTCTCCTTTCTTGGACCTCGAAGAAATCCGTGAGTTTTTCTCTTCCTCGATCTCTTTCTTCTCTTGGTTGTGACTCGATTTGAGCCTTGAGGTTGTTGTCCCGTGGTGTTTTCTCACCGGCGCCAGCAGCATTGTGGTCTGGATTGGACTTCTCCAGGGCTCCCTGTGCAGATACTTGTGCTATATCTCTTTGAGACTTGGCATCAAGGTATTTGTTGGATGGGGGCATCTAATGCACAGTCGAATGAAAATTTAACAAAACACAGTCGATTCCCTCCTCACCTCACGATCCACACTGAACGGCTAGCGTTTTTGCTGTTTTTTTTTGTTGATGGGCCGGTTTTGTTTTGTGAGTGGGTAAGCAATTTGCGTGGGTTGACTATTCAAACCCATTAACGCATTGGCCCATCCGTTTTCTTGTTGTGAACTTTCGGCCCGATAATTAAGGCCCGATACATTGAGACCAGCGCAACCACATGCAAATACAAAAGAAAAGAGCAATCAACAAGAGCCCGAATTTATGCAACAAACATCTATCCCATGATTGTGATCTTGCCCCCATCACGCAAGAAAAAACAGATAGGATTGATTTCAGTCTGTACATAGATTGGGGAAAAAGAATATCACGGAATAAAAACAACAAAGAGAAACTAAAAGAGAGGAGGGCAAGACGAAGGTGAGAAAGGAGGGAATGAGAGAAAGAGTGCAGAGATAAAGAACAAAGAAGGAACAAGTTGAAGAACAAAGAGGAACTTACCTCCGTCAGAAATTCCCAGGTGACCTCCTCCCCGTGTGTGTGTCCAAATCAATATAGACCCCAATACGATGCTGCTTCCCTTTGCTTCTGCACCAATTGCCTTCATATAAATTCTCCTTTTTGCTCTTTTCCACCAATTGCCTTGCCTCATCTCCATACAATTCATTGAATTACTGATAAAATTTCTTCTTCTCCTTCACCAAGTAGATGCCATGGTTTGAATAAGATCTAGTCAGAAACTGCAAGCTAAAACCATAACGTCCATGAAAAACACTAAAAGCAAAAACACAAATACTAGAATTGCAATCCACATAGAACTATAAGCTTGACTAAATTATAAACAACTTATTATACTGGCCTAACAAAATTATCTGTGGAATGCAGTTTTGGGTAAGAGATAAAAAAATTGCACATAATATCATACTAACTTGCACATGACCACACATTGCAAAAATCCCTAAAGAGGGTTGTAAGATCTGAATAACAGGAAATGGTGCCGGCTACAACAACAGCTAAAGGCAATATAAAGAAGGAATATAACAACAGGACATGAATGTGGGTGACATTTGTACTCTTATTACACAATTTAACATCCATGTTGTCAAAAGGAATCATTCTACAAAAAAAGAAAAAATCAGCCTAACATGCTGACAAATAAAAAATTTCAGGTTAACAGCTATACAGGTGTGCTAGATTATTCAGATCATCTCTTTACCCAAAAAGAGATATGCAACCAGTATAAAACTCCATGCAAACATATTGATGTATAAAAATTGCAGAAATATTTAATTCAAAATTGCACGACATCATAAACTGCAATGATCATACAAATAACTAGCAACTTTAATATGAATTTTCTTTGTGGATTCAAAAATCAAATTAGAGTAGATCAAAAACAATGAGTTCTAAATAAATTAGTCATCTTACTGGTTTGAATTTTATTGATCTATGGGTGACATATACAAAGTTACATTTTGGGTGAGAGAAAATATTGCACACAATTGCACAATAACTTGTACATGACGACATTGCAAAATTTCTTAAAGAGCGTTGTAATATCTAAATTGCAGGAAATGGTGCAAGCTACAACAACAACTGAAGGAAATAAAGAAGGAATATAGCATCAAGACATGAATGTGGGTAATATTTGTATTTTTAATACACAAAATTAACCTCCATGATGTCATTCTACACAAAAAAAAGTTCAGTCTAGCACATTGGCAACAAATTTTTAGGTTAACAAGCATGCGGATGTGCTGGATTTTTTAGATAATCTATTCTCCCAAAATAGAGACATACAACTAGGTATAACTCCATCCAACCATATTAATGGATAAAAATTGAAGAAATATTTTATGAAAATTGCACTGACTTAATAACTGCAACAGACATATATATAACAAGCAACTTTTGCATGAAAACAGGTATTCACCAGGAATGGACATGTGACAACTTAAGACCAAATTGCAGAATAATATACTAAGTTCAGTGTAAGTATAAATATAACAAGTAACTTTTGCATGAAAACAGGTATTCACCGGGAATGGACATGTGACAACTGAAGACCAAATTGCAGAACAATATACTGAATTCAGTGTAAGTATAAAACATTTCAACAAAAATAATAACACAACACAAAGTACACACAACATAGATAAAACATAGATAGACAAAAAATAATGATGATATGTTATGATTAAGGTTATCGTAAGACAACAGCAAGACATACACAAGCCTACTAGAACAAATCAGTAACTTTGGTCAGAAAAATAGCTAAGGATCTGAGGTAATTTCTATGAATTGGCTTCAAACACAAATCAGAGATGAGATTATTTTCTTCAACTATGTGGTGCTAATTTACATTTTTTTCTTGATAAAGCAGGCTCCTGCAATAGGTGGATGCACACAACTACTGCAGAGTTCTCTTGATTATGAGGTGAGTTAATAAATTGACCTTAATTGCAATCATAACAAATAATGATGTTTAGAACAATTTAATAGACAACAATGGAAAAAAAGATTATTGATTAACTTACTTGCCTTTGTAACAAAGCAGAACCACATGTACATCACAACCAGCAAGGCTGATCAACCACAAGAAAGGAAGACAGAGATCTACAAATGCAACAAACAGAATATCATCAAATTGAACAAAACACCTACTAATCTGATATAACAAACAACAA
The DNA here is from genome assembly GCA_036346575.1 of Dendrocalamus sinicus. Classification (NCBI taxonomy): domain Eukaryota; kingdom Viridiplantae; phylum Streptophyta; class Magnoliopsida; order Poales; family Poaceae; genus Dendrocalamus; species Dendrocalamus sinicus. The sequence continues at coordinate 43,054 of JAYEVI010000135.1, forward strand.
CAAAGATATGGCTGTAGAAAACAATCAAGACAACATACTAATCTTGAAAAATAATGATCGAACCAACACATACAACCTTATGCAGCAAAGGCGCAAAGCATTGGAACCGTACACAAAAGATATAAACAAATTAAATTTCTAACCTGGACAGAATATAATCAATTATTTGTGAATTCTTACAGATGATTAAGACATAAAACGTAAACTAAAATATACAAAAAAAGTTTATATGAACACAAATATGAAAAATTGCATTGATTTTGAACTAAAATTGCACCATACCTATCACTGAAAGTTTAGTTAAACTTCTATGCAAGTTTTCACACTGACCAAGAAAGTTGCATTCTAGGCGATGACATTAATAAATCTGCATGAAATTCTAATATACAATGAAAAATAAACACAGATGTTTAGATGAATTCTGGGCTATAAGAGTAATAAATCTGCATGAAACAATCCAAAACTTTCAATGCTACATATTCCAGTGCTAGTTTTGATAACAAAGTTAGGTTTCACATTAATAGAAAACAAATATTTTATCATCCTAACATAGGTGAACGCTACAGAAAACATAAACAAATATAATTATTCTAAGGAAGACAAATTATCCTAACATAGGTCATAGGTGAGCCCTACAAATACTGAAACAAAAGGACAGAAGACAAATTATATGGACTAGAACTTGCACGCCATTTTTATTAAAATTGCATAGGACATGACACTGAATTTTTTTGTTTAAATGGTATGCAAGACAAAGTTTGTGGTGTATTTGTGTATGAAGTTAAGTCAGGAAAACCAGTCACCCCCATCCCTAGGCAGATATTCCACGAAGGAATTGGCACCTTTTACCAGTTTGTGTGGCAAATCATGTTCAACTATTTGTTGTTGAACCACTACTACCAGATACTATTTCAAGGTCGCTTTAGATCATCAGCAAAATAATAGTACTAATAATGCAAAGTTACAGTGCCCTAAATACGCTCAACAAGATCAGTCACCTCGTTCCTGGGATCGCAACAATGGTGGATTTCATCGACTTCATCTCCTGCTACTGCTTCAGTCATCAAAGAGGCGCCATAGCCACAAGCCCACAACCACAACCATCTTTGCCGTCATAGCCATCTGCCTCCATCATTGGGGATGACGAGCAATGCAGGACACTACACTCAGGCTCTTCAGGTAGCTCGTCCCCTAAGACAATGAGAGGAAGCATGTCTATCTAAGAGGCAAGCTCATATAGCCTCACAGCGTACAAGATGTGCAATCCTGTCGCTGCTCAATATGCAGGGACACAACCCATGACAAAGAGAAAGGCTACACAACAAGGATACTACTACTACTACTGCCGATAATGAAGCATCAAATAATGTCAAGCTGCAGTTAGGACAAGATAAATCAAGTATCCAGCAAGCATTCCCAACAAAAGGGTCATAAATTGTTCAAGAGGTGTCCCATGTCCATCCTATTGCAGGTGCAGGAGACACTTGTTCGAATGGCAGTCGACGGTGGCGCGGCAGCCCCAGCTTCGTCGTCTGTGTAGGAGTGGTCTGAGAACAACCTCCGGGACCCACCGCCTGCTGTCGTGGCCTTCAACAAGCCAAGGCATAAGACTTTCATCTCGCCATGGAAGATAGAGGCAAGAAGGAGCGGGATCCAAAAAGCACACCGAGCTCACCATCCCCCTAGAAATTAAAACCCACCGAACTAGTAACATGAACATGATTTCACAAATCGACTATATCTCGCGCAGATAGAATCAAAGTAACAGCAATCGGTAGAGGCGGAATAGAACACCATAAGTATTGCACAAAAAAGTCACACCTCAAATTGCTAGAAACTCTCAGTAGATGCCGCTCGCCTTGAGTACAATCAAATCTGACTAGCAAACTCAGTAGATGCTGCTCGCCTCGAGTACAACCAAATCCGACCGGCAACCTCAAATAGATCCTCACCGGGTGCTCTCTGGCTCTTCGCTCGCCTCCAAAGTCTCCAACGCTTGCCTCCAACCTCTCGTTATCGCAGTCGCCGGCTGACCCGATCGCCTCCTTGCTCTCTCCCTCTTGAGTTCTCCGCGCTCTCTCTGTCTCTCTACCCCCAATCTGTCCCCTCGCTCGGACACAAATGCGAAACGGGTCCCAACCCAATAGATGATGGCAAGTCCAATAACTACACAGAGCACAGCATAGATCTCAGAACCTATCCAACGGCTGGAAAATCGACTGAAACTTCAAAAATTTTCAGGTGATTGTGCATTAGCAAAACCGTTGTTGGATTAATTGGGATTGGCCCATTTTAATTTAGCAATTAATCAAATGAAATTCCTAGGCCCACAACTAATGCTAGGTAGAAAATTGTTTAGTCCCATATGGAGAATTGAATGGGAGTTACACCACTTTAAAAGGTGGAATGTGGTAACCCCCTTGTGGAATTGGAGAGAGCCATTACACGCGCGCGCGCGCTCGCTCGCGCGCCGCGCCGCGCCGCGCCGTGCGGTGCGGTGCGTGTGCGTGTGCGTGCGTTTGACTCTGAAATGGTTCGTGGTTCATCATTCATGACATAGGTGACATAGTCATCGCCATTTGACTTTTTAGTCCTCTTCCTCAACTCCAACTTTGGAGTGGTGTTATCCACACTAGAAAGAATAGAGTGTTCATATGAACCAGTATAGTCAATGACTGCATTTGGTCTCATAGGAAACACATGCTCAAAGAATGTCACATTACGAGATTCCATCACTATATTAGTAGCGATGTCATTCACCTCGGATATGACCACTAGAAATCTATAAGTTGTGCTATTTATAGCATATGCTAGAAAGACACAATCAATGGTATTAGGACTAAGCTTTCTTTTCTTAGATAACAGCACATGAACTTTTACAAGGCATCCCCATGTCCGAAGAAATGACAAGTTAGGTTTTCTCCCCTTTCATCCTTCATAGGGTGTTTCCTCCTGATTGCGAGGTGAAAACTTATTCAGAACATAATTAGCTGCAAGAACTGTTTCACCTCACCAATAGTCCGGCATACCTGAACTTTGGAGCATGGCGGTAACCAAGTCACAAAAAGTTCGGTTTTTTCTTTCGGCTATTCCATTCGATTGTGGTCAGTATGGTGGAGTAATTTCATGAATTATTCCACTTTTCTTCACAGAAATGAGAGAATTCATTTCAGACATATTCAGTTAAGGGGTCCGACCTTAACCATTTGATTTCCTTTTCTAGCTCATTTTCAACTTCGACTTAACAGACTTTAAAGTGTTCTAGTGCTTCATCCTTCGATTTAAATAAACAAATGTAGCAATACTTAGTCGCGTCATCTATGAGAGTTAAAAAGTAACGTTTGTTACCTTTATTTAATATTCCATTCATTTCACAAAGACTAGATTGAATTAGTTCAAGTGAAGAAGTGCTTCTCCCTTCAACGCTATGAAAATATTTTCAGGGTTGCTTAGCTTGCATTCACACTTTGAACCCTTCTCATAATTATAGATTGGAATTAAACTTATTTTGCGCAACCGCACAATGGCTTCAAAGTTAACATCATATAAACAAGAATGCCAAATATCATGAATTTTATTATAATGAGAAATAATATAGCAATGAACCCTTCTCCTAGAAATGAAGAGAAACAAGATTGATTAGCACATATATGTCTAGTAGCACCTGTATCAATCCACCAACTAATTGATGGACTTGTCATAGAAGCCTGAGGTACACACCCTGGAGCTAGCCAGTGCAACATTCACTTCAACCTTACGGCCCTTGTGCTGACTAGGAAAGGGATCCCTGCCTTTACGATCGCAGCAATGGTTGGCCTTATGGCCAACCACGCCACAGACAAAGCAGACAATCTCCTCCTTTTCCTTCATTTTCTCGCCTTTGAGCTTGTTCAGGGTTGGTTCTTGAATCTTTGTTTCCCAGCATGCAGAGTACTCTTGACCTCCACTTGATGAGCTGGACTTGAGCCTTTCCTATATCATCACTAGCTCGCACGCTTTTCAACATTAATAGCACTGTGACTCATTGAGAGTCAAGCCCTCCTTCATATGTCTCTGACGGTCATAAAGTCACGCCACGAATGCGATAACTTAGCCAAGATGATATTAACTTGAAACTTGTCTAGCAGGATGCAGTCGTATTGGCTTAAGTCACATACATAGAGTTATAGCTCGTGGAGCTGCTCCATCACCGACCATCCCTCAACCATCTTATAGTTCAAGTAATTAGCAGTTATGAATAACTCATTCCTGTTATCCCCCTCAGAATATTTTTCATCTAGTTCGCTCCAAAGTTGCTTGGCATTGGTGAAGTTAACATATACGTCGAACAGCCGGTTGGGTAAGATGGCTAACAAATGGGCTAAGACTAAATTATTTGTATCCTCCCACCACAGCATTTCAGCGGTTTTCAATGGGAACACTTGAGGATTTGAAATTACCCAAAACAATTTGAGATCTATCAGCCATAGTTTATTTTTAGCCTGCCAATGCTTAAAGTTGACACCATCAAATACTTTCGACTTAATGACATTAGACAAGGAAGCCATTTCTTTAATACTTGGTTTTTAGGATTGTTGTAAATAATGTGGTTTTAGCATAAATTCAGAATTAATCCCAGCATAATTAATAAAGACTTAATGACTTAATCAAGACATTGCTAGTTGCACAAGATTCACTCTTGGCCGTCTCCACCATGACAAAATGTAATCTTAATTATATATGATAGCTTATAGATTAGTTCTTGAGCTTGAATCAAATTTTGCTATTGAAAGACACTAACAGATCATGAAAATGACTTGTTGTACAGTGTATAAGAGCACAATAATCAATATGACATTCAAATGAGATGAACAACATTGATTATAATAGCATGATAACGAGCAGATGTCAACTATAGTGACCGAAAAGGATCACATAGCATAGAACTTGAACTACAGAGTGAGCAGCAAGCAATGTAAAAACAACATCAATGATCAGAGCATATCAAATAGCAAGCCAGCCGAAAGCTCAAGACTAATCTATACTCAAAATCATATATAATCTTAGTTCTGAAGTCATTTCATCATTGATCAATTAACCCACCAACTGTACTTTGCAATTTCCAATAAGTGATAACTCATAGATATATGAAATACATCACAAAATTGCAAACAGTAAACAGCCGGTATACTCACAACACCGGTGATACTCGAAATCAAAGAGGAGAAACAGAACAAGGCCAGGCACGCATGCAGCGCTGTCCTAGAAAACCAAGCACCTCGCTATGCCGCGCAAAGAGACGAGGTAGACGGAGATACAATGTCGCTCTTCAAACCCAGGGTTACCAGAGTATGAAGACAAGGGTTGGGGTGGATGCCGCAGAAAACCAACGAGCACTCTGGCCAAGAGCACCCAAGAACACAAATACCAACCTCAATTTCTTATTCCCTCACCTTAGTGGAGAGCCAGCCGGATTTAGTCCTCACGGGCAAAATCCTAAATACTGTTGAATATCTAGTCAATTTTCGGCATATTTTAATCCAGAAATTCAGCATATAAAACATGACATAAACAAGCATGAGTGATCTATCATCGACGTATTTATATTCGCTAACGAATAAGCTAACAGAAACATCTATTAACATATTCATAGCGCACAGAAACAAATACACCAGAAAAGGTTTCGGATTATACCCTCGGGCGGGGCCAGTGCCGGAGACACCGGAGGCGCCGTTACCATCAGTCGTCATGATGGCCTATTCGATGTAGTCGATCAAGGCGTGATGCAGGAAGAAGCTTGATGCAGGAAGATGTTCGCAATGCAGTCCGCGACGATTCATCACCAGGAAGAAGGCGTCGCAGATTGAGTAGTCGCGCGATCGCTCCCAAAACTTGATCGCCCGCCTACCCGTGCAGGTACACAAACGGACGAAGTTCCGGAGGCCTACTCGCCCAGAAACTTGTGCGCGCAAGGTTCTGGACCGGAGATTGCAGAGAGCAGCGAAAACAGATAGAGAGTTCTGTTCTTTCGTATCCCATTGGAATGGAGAGGAGAGCCCTCTTTTGTAACAGCAAAAACGAAGAGACTGATAACTGCAGCCATTATTCACTAGTAACAGCAACCATTACTCGAAAGTAACCACAGCCATAATCGTGCACCGTTACTGCCAGCCATCAGTGCGTTTCGTTTTTCGAATAGATAAAGAAAACGCGCCGCACCGACTGCGCTGCGCGCGTGCGCGCACGCGCTGCGCACCGCACCGCACCGCGCACGCGCGCACGGCACGGCACGGCACGCGGCGTGGCGTGGCGTGGCGAGAAGCGAGCGAGCGCGTGTGTGTAATGGCTCTCTCCAATGCCACAAGGGGGTTACCACATTCCACCTTTTAAAGTGGTGTAACTCTCATTCAATTCTCCATATGGGACTAAACAATTTTCTACCTAGCATTAGTTGTGGGCCTAGGAATTTCATTTGATTAATTGCTAAATTAAAATGGGCCAATCCCAATTAATCCAACAATCCCCACAAAATTTCAAGGCACACGAGAAATGCTCTCAGTTCTGCTGTTGTTTGATATACCAGTGTTTCGATGGAGACTGTTAAGTTGAACATCTACCTAGGAAAGGAGTTACACTCATCCACAACTGAACAATGGACTATGCCTTGAATTGACAGTTTTGTGCGAACAAGCTTTACCCAATTCCTTTACTAGTACTAGGCTGCCTAAAACATCCCCTCTGGTTGGAGTGTATAAGTCATACTCCAGGCCTATTCATGAGTATCTAGAGATCACCCAAATCTCATAGACTGTGACCAGCAGTCGAACTCATATAGGTGTGTTCTTTCTAAGATGTCCTGTAGGCCGACATCTCTGCTTTAAAAAAGCCACTTGGATCACATTAAGGTAAAAACCAACCTGCCATACAGAATAGGAGAGAAGCGCATCACTGAAGAAATGAGCCCTGTAAAGGTCTCTCCTCCCAGTCAACCAACAGCTTGTTTCACCATCCTACTTCACGGGATCTCCGATCACATAGAACAGGTTACCACTGTGGTATGACTCATGTGGGTCTCAGGCCCATCTCACTCGATGCACTATCTATCACATTACGTGATAAACCCTTTGTAAATTGGTGCCAGATTCTTAGCTGTGCGGACATAGTCGGTGCTATAACTCCGGAGTTTTCAGCTTTCGGCAGACTTCAACCGCCTCTTAACATGCCTAGATGACTTCATGTTGTCCTTAGAACTGTTCACCTTGATAATTACTGATCGATTATCACGGTTCATCAGGATAGCCGGTATCGGTTTTTCAACCACCGGCAGATCCATAAGGAGTTCACAAAGCCACTCAGCCTCAACAGTGGCGGTATCTAACGCTGTGAGTTCTGCTTCCATTGTTGACCTCGTTAAGATGGTCTGCTTGCAAGACTTCCAGGAAACAGCACCACATCCAAGTGTGAACACATATCCACTCGTGGCTTTTATCTCATCAGCATCAGAGATCCAGTTTGAATCACTATATCCCTCCAGTACCTTTGGGTACCCAGCATAGTGAATGCCATAGCTCACAGTTGCCTTTAGATAGCGCATCACTCTCTCAAGAGCACGCCAATGATCATCTCCCGGATTTGAAACAAACCGGCTTAGCTTGCTCACAGCAAACGAGATGTCAGGCCTCGTAGCACTAGCTAAATACATCAATGAGCCAATGATCTGGGAGTATCTCAATTGATCCCTTGTTATTCTTCGGTTTTTCCTCAATAACACACTAGGATCATAAGGAGTAGAAGCAGGCTTGCAGTCACTATAACCAAAGCGACTCAAGACCTTATCCACATAGTGGGATTGCATGAGTGTAACCCCACCATCACCTTCTCTCAGTAGCTTAATGTTAAGAATCACATCAGCCACTCCCAAATCTTTCATCTCAAAATTCTTGGACAGAAAGTCCTTGACCTCCTCAATCACATTGAGGTTGGTCCCAAAAATCAGTATGTCATCAACATACAAGCACAAGATCACTCCTTCTCCCCCACCATAGCGATAGTACACACATTTGTCAGCTTCATTCACAACAAAGCCAGCAGATGTCAAAGTTTTGTCAAACTTCTCATGCCATTGCTTAGGTGCTTGCTTTAGGCCATACAAAGACTTTAACAACTTGCACACCTTTCCTTCTTGACCTTCTACCACAAACCCGTCTGGCTGATCCATATAAATCTCCTCCTCCAACTCTCCATTTAGGAAAGCTGTCTTAACGTCCATTTGATGAGCAGAAGACCATGAGAAGCGACCAGGGCAAATAGTACTCGAATTGTGGTCGATCAGCAACGGTGAATAAGTATCAAAGAAGTCCTCGCCTTCTTTCTAGGTATAACCCTTGGCCACAAGCCTTGCCTTGTACTTTTCAATTGTACCATCAGGCCTAAGCTTTTTCTTGAAAATCCATTTACATCCTACAGGTTTACACCCATAAGGACGGTCAACGACCTCCCAAGTTCCATTAGACATAATAGAGTCCATCTCACTCCGTACTGCTTCCTTCCAATAGTCAGCGTCAGGAGAAGAATATGCCTCTTCCATGGTTCTTGGAGTGTCATCCACGAGATATACAATGAAATCATCACCAAAAGACTTTGCAATCCTCTGTCTCTTACTCTTTCGAGTAACTTCATTGTTATCCTCTTCAGGATTTTCCATAAGCGTTTCCTCAACATGTTCTATCGGCACAAAGGAATCAAGGGAAATTATAGGTTCTTGACTAGATGAGCTAGGTACATCATTATTCATAGGAAATTCATTCTCAAAAAATGTAGCATCTCTGGACTCTATGATTGTACCAATACGCACGTCAGGCACTCCAGATTTTATAATTAAGAACCTATAACCCACGCTGTGTATAGCATAACCAAGGAATACACAATCTACGGTTTTTGGTCCAAGTTTGCGCTTCTTGACAATTGGCACGTTAACTTTGGCCAAACATCCCCAGGTGCGCAGGTATGAGAGAGTCAACTTCTTCTTTTCCCATTCCTCGAATGGTGTTACTTCTTTGTTCTTTGTAGGAACTCTATTCAGGACATGACATGCGGTCAATATAGCCTCACCCCACCATTCCTTAGAAAGTCCCGCAGTGTCTAACATGGCGTTAACCAAATCAGTTAGAGTGCGGTTCTTTCTTTCGGCAATCCCGTTTGATTCAGGAGAATAGGGAGGCGTCCTCTCATGAATAATTCCATGTTCCTCGCAGAATACAGTAAACTCATTTGAAAAATACTCTCCTCCACGATCAGACCTTACCCGCTTGATTTTCCTTTCAAGTTGGTTTTCTACCTCAGCTTTATAGATCTTAAAGTAATTCAATGCTTCATCTTTTGTTTTCAATAAGTACACGTAGCAAAATCTAGTGCAATCATCTATAAGCGTCATGAAATATTTCTTTCCCCCTTTAGTCAACACGTCATTCATCTCGCATAAATCAGAATGAATGAGTTCTAACGGTGCCAAATTCCTCGCCTCTTTTGCTGCCTTGTGAGGCTTGCGAGGTTGTTTCGATTGAACACATGCATGACACTTAGAACCTTTGACCAAAGTGAATTTCGGGATTAAACTCATATTAGCTAAGCGCGTCATGCACCCAAAATTAACATGACAAAGTCGTGAATGCCAAACATTAGACTCATCATCATCATTACACACATGGTTCACAATTTTATTACAGGAATCCATCAAAGAAAAACGGAACAAACCTCCGCTCTCATAGCCTTTACCAACAAATGTTCCATACTTAGACACGACACATTTATTGGACTCAAAAGCAAGCCTAAAACCATCTCTACATAGTAGAGATCCGCTAACGAGATTCTTCTTTATGGAGGACATGCTGCACGTTCTTCAAGCGCAGTCTTTCCGAAGTAAACTTCAGATCGACCGTACCAACACCATGAACAGCTGCATGCGATCCGTTCCCCATCAACAAGGAGCAACCTCGACCGACCTGATAAGATGAAAACAAGGAAATATCAGCACAAGCATGAATATTAGCACCAGTGTCAACCCACCACTCCGGTGATTGACAAGCGAGAAAGAAGCGTAGGTAAATAATTACCGTACCCGATGTTCCTCCAGCATCACTAATAACCATGTTGGCGGACTTCTTCTGCTTATCCTTGCGATCTGGACAATCCTTAGCCCAATGGCCAGAATCACCGCACACAAAGCAGCTGCCCTTTCCTTTGCCTTTCTTCTTAAACTCAGTGGTAGCCTTGGGCTTGACAAAAGGCTTATTTTTCTTTTTGTTGTGGAAAGCCTGAGGATTCTTCTTCTGCACCAAATTGGCGCTAGAACCTCCTCGTGACAACTTTCTTGCCACGAGTATCTTTTGCCCTCGCCTTCTCTTCAACACCAAGAGTGCCAATGAGATCAGTAACACTGAACTCCTGCCTCTTGTGCTTTAGAGAAGTAGCAAAATCCGACCAAGAGGGTGGTAACTTAGCGATAATACCGCCAGCCACAAACTTGTCCGGTAACTCGCACTTATTGTTCTCAAGCTCCTTTGCCGGCGCTGAATCTCATGAGCTTGATCTACTACTGAGCGGTCATCGACCATCTTGTAGTCATAGAAGCGCTCCATGACATACTGACTCATTTGCCAAGCATCGAAACTCGAACTTAGCCTCAAGTGCATTCCACATATCTTTTCCCGTAGGCAAATGCATGTACATATCCACAATGTTATCCGCCAGAATGTTGACAAGCGCACCTCGGAAAAAGTTATCCGCTACATTGAACTTGCGTTCATCCTCATCAGACAGAGGCTCAGCGGGCTTTCCTTGTGCAACATGAAAACATTCCATGGCAGTAAACCACAGGATCGCGCGTGCACGTCATCTCTTAAAATTTGAACCATCAAACGGAGGGTGTGGTTTAAGCGACGCAGCAAAGCCAACTACCGAAAAAGACCGATCAAGTTTTTGGATTGTTGAATATGTAGTCAATTTTTGGCATATTTTAATCTAGAAATTCAGCATATAAAACATGACATAAACAAGCATGAGTGATCTATCATCGACGTATTTATATTCGCTAACGAATAAGCTAACAGAAACATCTATTAACATATTCATAGCGCACAGAAACAAATACACCAGAAAAGGTTTCGAATTATACCCTCGGGCGGGGCCAGTGCCGGAGACACCGGAGGCGCCGTTACCATCAGTCGTCATGATGGCCTATTCGATGTAGTCGATCAAGGCGTGATGCAGGAAGAAGCTTGATGCAGGAAGATGTTCGCGATGCAGTCCGCGAGCGATTCACCACCGGGAAGAAGGCGTCGCAGATTGAGTAGTCGCGCGATCGCTCCCAAAACTTGATCGCCCGCCTACCCGTGCAGGTACACAAACGGACGAAGTTCCGGAGGCCTACTCGCCCAGAAACTTGTGCGCGCAAGGTTCTGGACCGGAGATTGCAGAGAGCAGCGAAAACAGATAGAGAGTTCTGTTCTTTCGTATCCCATTGGAATGGAGAGGAGAGCCCTCTTTTGTAACAGCAAAAACGAAGAGACTAACCACAGCCATAATCGCGCACCGTTACTGCCAGCCATCAGTGCGTTTCGTTTTTCGAATAGATAAAGAAACACGCGCCGCACCGACACGCGCTGCTGCAGCGTGCGTGCGTGCGCGCACACGCACACGCCTGCGCGCGCGCGCGCGCGGCGGCGAGCGAGCGAGCGAGCGCGCGCGTGTAATGGCTCTCTCCAATTCCACAAGGGGGTTACCACATTCCACCTTTTAAAGTGGTGTAACTCCCATTCAATTCTCCATATGGGACTAAATAATTTTCTACCTAGCATTAGTTGTGGGCCTAGGAATTTCATTTGATTAATTGCTAAATTAAAATGGGCCAATCCCAATTAATCCAACAACGGTTTTGCTAATGCACAATCACCTGAAAATTTTTGAAGTTTCAGTCGATTTTCCAGCCGTTGGATAGGTTCTGAGATCTATGCTGTGCTCTGTGTAGTTATTGGACTTGCCATCATCTATTGGGTTGGGACCCGTTTCACATTTGTGTCCGAGCGAGGGGACAGATTGGGGGTAGAGAGACAGAGAGAGCGCGGAGAACTCAAGAGGGAGAGAGCAAGGAGGCGATCGGGTCAGCCGGCGACTGCGATAACGAGCCAACCCCAGAACAAGCTCAAAGGCTGGTCGGTGATTCTGAGGGGGATAACAGGAATGAGTTATTCATAACTGCTAATTACTTGAACTATAAGATGGTTGAGGGATGGTCGGTGATGGAGCAGCTCCACGAGCTATAACTCTATGTATGTGACTTAAGCCAATACGACTGCATCCTGCTAGACAAGTTTCAAGTTAATATCATCTTGGCTAAGTTATCGCATTCGTGGCGTGACTTTATGACCGCTCGTAGACATATGAAGGAGGGCTTGACTCTCAATGAGCTGTCAGGTGCTATTAATGTTGAAAAGCGTGCCAGAGCTAGTGATGATATAGGAAAGGCTCAAGTCCAGGCTCATCAAGTGGAGGTCAAGAGTACTCCAGACAGTGGGAAACAAAGATTCAAGAACCAACCCCAGAACAAGCTCAAAGGCGAGAAAATGAAGGAAAAGGAGGAGATTGTCTGTTTTGTCTGTGGCGTGGTTGGCCATAAGGCCAACCATTGCTGCGATCGTAAAGGCAGGGATCCCTTTCCTAGTCAGCACAAGGGCCGTAAGGTTGAAGTGAATGTTGCACTGGCTAGCTCCAGGGTGTGTACCTCAGGCTTCTATGACAAGTCCATCAATTAGTTGGTGGATTGATACAGGTGCTACTAGACATATATGTGCTAATCAATCTTGTTTCTCTTCATTTCTAGGAGAAGGGTTCATTGCTATATTATTTCTCATTATAATAAAATTCATGATATTTGGCATTCTTGTTTATATGATGTTAACTTTGAAGCCATTGTGCGGTTGCGCAAAATAAGTTTAATTCCAATCTATAATTATGAGAAGGGTTCAAAGTGTGAATGCAAGCTAAGCAACCCTGAAAATATTTTCATAGCGTTGAAGGGAGAAGCACTTCTTCACTTGAACTAATTCAATCTAGTCTTTGTGAAATGAATGGAATATTAAATAAAGGTAACAAACGTTACTTTTTAACTCTCATAGATGACGCGACTAAGTATTGCTACATTTGTTTATTTAAATCGAAGGATGAAGCACTAGAACACTTTAAAGTCTGTTAAGTCGAAGTTGAAAATGAGCTAGAAAAGGAAATCAAATGGTTAAGGTCGGACCCTTAATCTGAATATGTCTGAAATGAATTCTCTCATTTCGTGAAGAAAAGTGGAATAATTCATGAAATTACTCCACCATACTGACCACAATCGAATGGAATAGCCGAAAGAAAAACCGAACTTTTGTGACTTGGTTACCGCCATGCTCCAAAGTTCGGTATCTTGGACTATTGGTGAGGTGAAACAGTTCTTGCAGCTAATTATGTTCGAATAAGTTTTCACCTCGCAATCGGGAGGAAACACCCTATGAAGGATGAAAGGGAGAAAACCTAACTTGTCATTTCTTGGACATGGGGATGCCTTGTAAAAGTTCATGTTTGTTATCTAAGAAAAGAAAGCTTAGTCCTAATACCATTGATTGTGTCTTTCTAGCATATGCTATAAATAGCACAACTTATAGATTTCTAGTGGTCATATCCGAGGTGAATGACATCGCTACTAATATAGTGATGGAATCTCGTAATGTGACATTCTTTGAGCATGTGTTTCCTATGAGACCAAATGCAGTCATTGACTATACTGGTTCATATGAACACTCTATTCTTTCTAGTGTGGATAACACCACTCCAAAGTTGGAGTTGAGGAAGAGGACTAAAAAGTCAAATGGCGATGACTATGTCACCTATGTCATGAATGATGAACCACGAACCATTTCAGAGTCAACGCGCGCGCACACGCACACGCACCGCATGCGCCTTGCGCGCGGCGCGTGGTGTGGCGCGGCGAGGCGAAGGCAGCAGCGCGCGCGTGTAATGGCTCTCTCCAATTCCACAAGGGGTTACCACATTCCACCTTTTAAAGTGGTGTAACTCCCATTCAATTCTCCATATGGGACTAAACAATTTTCTACCTAGCATTAGTTGTGGGCCTAGGAATTTCATTTGATTAATTGCTAAATTAAAATGGGCCAATCCCAATTAATCCAACAACGGTTTTGCTAATGCACAATCACCTGAAAATTTTTGAAGTTTCAGTCGATTTTCCAGCCGTTGGATAGGTTACGAGATCTATCTTTGTGCTCTGTGTAGTTATTGGACTTGCCATCATCTATTGGGTTGGGACCCGTTTCGCATTTGTGTCCGAGCGAGGGACAGATTGGGGTAGAGAGACGAGAGAGCGCGGAGAACTCAAGAGGAGAGAGCAAGGAGGCGATCGGGTCACCGGCGGCTGCGATAACGAGAGGTTGGAGGCAAGCGTTGGAGACTTTGGAGGCGGCGAAGAGCGAGAGCACCGGTGAGGATCTATTTGAGGTTGCGGTCGGATTTGGTTGTACTCGAGGCGGCGGCATCACCGAGTTTGCTAGTCAGATTTGATTGTACTCAAGGCGAGCGGCATCTACTGAGAGTTTCTAGCAATTTGAGGTGTGACTTTTTTGTGCAATACTTATGGTGTTCTATTCCGCCTCTACCGATTGCTGTTACTTTGATTCTATCTGCGCGAGATATAGTCGATTTGTGAAATCATGTTCATGTTACTAGTTCGGTGGGTTTTAATTTCTAGGGGGATGGTGAGCTCGGTGTGCTTTTTGGATCCCGCTCCTTCTTGCCTCTATCTTCCATGGCGAGATGAAAGTCTTATGCCTTGGCTTGTTGAAGGCCACGGCAGCAAGCGGTGGGTCCCGGAGGTTGTTCTCAGACCACTCCTACACAGACGACGAAGCTGGGGCTGCCGCGCCACCGTCGACTGCCATTCGAACAAGTGTCTCCTGCACCTGCAATAGGATGGACATGGGACACCTCTTGAACAATTTATGACCCTTTTGTTGGGAATGCTTGCTGGATACTTGATTTATCTTGTCCTAACTGCAGCTTGACATTATTTGATGCTTCATTATCGGCAGTAGTAGTAGTAGTATCCTTGTTGTGTAGCCTTTCTCTTTGTCATGGGTTGTGTCCCTGCATATTGAGCAGCGACAGGATTGCACATCTTGTACTGTTGTGAGGCTATATGAGCTTGCCTCTTAGATAGACATGCTTCCTCTCATTGTCTTAGGGACGAGCTACAGAAGAGCACGAGTGTAGTGTCTGCATTGCTCGTCATCCCCAATGATGGAGGCGGATGGCTATGACGGCAAAGATGGTTGTGGTTGTGGGCTTGTGGCTATGGCGCCTCTTTGATGGTCAAGCGATGAGAGGAGATGAAGTCGATGAAATCCACCATTGTTGCGATCCGGAACGAGGTGGTGATCTTGTTGAGCGTATTTGGGGACCTTTGTAACTTTGCATTATTAGTACTATTATTTTCTTGATGATCTAAAGCGACCTTGAAATAGTATCGGTAGTAGTGGTTCAACAACAAATAGTTGAACATGATTTGCCACACAAACTGGTAAAAGGTGCCAATTCCTTCGTGGAATATCTGCCTAGGGATGGGGGTGACTGGTTTTCCTGACTTAACTTCATACACAAATACACCACAAACTTTGTCTTGCATACCATTTAAACAAAAAAATTCAGTGTCATGTCCTATGCAATTTTAATAAAAATGGCGTGCAAGTTCTAGTCCATATAATTTGTCTTCTGTCCTTTTGTTTCTGTATTTGTAGGGCTCACCTATGACCTATGTTAGGATAATTTGTCTTCCTTAGAATAATTATATTTGTTTATGTTTTCTGTAGCGTTCACCTATGTTAGGATGATAAAATATTTGTTTTCTATTAATGTGAAACCTAACTTTGTTATCAAAACTAGCACTGGAATATGTAGCATTGAAAGTTTTGGATTGTTTCATGCAGATTTATTACTCTTATAGCCCAGAATTCATCTAAACATCTGTGTTTATTTTTCATTGTATATTAGAATTTCATGCAGATTTATTAATGTCATCGCCTAGAATGCAACTTTCTTGGTCAGTGTGAAAACTTGCATAGAAGTTTAACTAAACTTTCAGTGATAGGTATGGTGCAATTTTAGTTCAAAATCAATGCAATTTTTCATATTTGTGTTCATATAAACTTTTTTTGTATATTTTAGTTTACGTTTTATGTCTTAATCATCTGTAAGAATTCACAAATAATTGATTATATTCTGTCCAGGTTAGAAATTTAATTTGTTTATATCTTTTGTGTACGGTTCCAATGCTTTGCGCCTTTGCTGCATAAGGTTGTATGTGTTGGTTCGATCATTATTTTTCAAGATTAGTATGTTGTCTTGATTGTTTTCTACAGCCATATCTTTGTTGTTGTTTGTTATATCAGATTAGTAGGTGTTTTGTTCAATTTGATGATATTCTGTTTGTTGCATTTGTAGATCTCTGTCTTCCTTTCTTGTGGTTGATCAGTCTTGCTGGTTGTGATGTACATGTGGTTCTGCTTTGTTACAAAGGCAAGTAAGTTAATCAGTAATCTTTTTTTCCATTGTTGTCTATTAAATTGTTCTAAACATCATTATTTGTTATGATTGCAATTAAGGTCAATTTATTAACTCACCTCATAATCAAGAGAACTCTGCAGTAGTTGTGTGCATCCACCTATTGCAGGAGCCTGCTTTATCAAGAAAAAAATGTAAATTAGCACCACATAGTTGAAGAAAATAATCTCATCTCTGATTTGTGTTTGAAGCCAATTCATAGAAATTACCTCAGATCCTTAGCTATTTTTCGACCAAAGTTCTTGATTTGTTCTAGTAGGCTTGTGTATGTCTTCTTTGTTGTCTTACGATAACCTGCTTGTTAACATATCATCATTATTTTTTTGTCTATCTATGTTTTATCTATGTTGTGTGTACTTTGTGTTGTGTTATTATTTTTGTTGAAATGTTTTATACTTACACTGAATTCAGTATATTGTTCTGCAATTTGGTCTTCAGTTGTCACATGTCCATTCCCGGTGAATACCTGTTTTCATGCAAAAGTTACTTGTTATATTTATACTTACACTGAACTTAGTATATTATTCTGCAATTTGGTCTTAAGTTGTCACATGTCCATTCCTGGTGAATACCTGTTTTCATGCAAAAGTTGCTTGTTATATATATGTCTGTTGCAGTTATTAAGTCAGTGCAATTTTCATAAAATATTTCTTCAATTTTTATCCATTAATATGGTTGGATGGAGTTATACCTAGTTGTATGTCTCTATTTTGGGAGAATAGATTATCTAAAAAATCCAGCACATCTGCACAGTTGTTAACCTAAAAATGTGTTGCCAATGTGCTAGACTGAACTTTTTTTTGTGTAGAATGACATCATGGAGGTTAATTTTGTGTATTAAAAATACAAATATTACCCACATTCATGTCTTGATGCTATATTCCTTCTTTATTTCCTTCAGTTGTTGTTGTAGCTTGCACCATTTCCTGCAATTTAGATATTACAACGCTCTTTAAGAAATTTTGCAATGTCAAGTCATGTACAAGTTATTGTGCAATTGTGTGCAATATTTTCTCTCTCACCCAAAATGTAACTTTGTATATGTCACCCATAGATCAATAAAATTCAAACCAGTAAGATGACTAATTTATTTAGAACTCATTGTTTTTTGATCTACTCTAATTTGATTTTTTGAATCCACAGCAAAATTCATATTAAAGTTGCTAGTTATTTGTATGACTGTTGCAGTTATGATGTCAGTGCAATTTTGAATTAAATATTTCTGCAATTTTTATACATCAATATGTTTGCATGGAGTTTTATACCTGGTTGCATATCTCTTTTTGGGTAAAGAGATGATCTGAATAATCTAGCACACCTGTATAGCTGTTAACCTGAAATTTTTTATTTGTCAGCATGTTAGGCTGATTTTTTCTTTTTTTGTAGAATGATTCCTTTTGACAGCATGGATGTTAAATTGTGTAATAAGAGTACAAATGTCACCCACATTCATGTCCTGTTGTTATATTCCTTCTTTATATTGCCTTTAGCTGTTGTTGTAGCCGGCACCATTTCCTGTTATTCAGATCTTACAACCCTCTTTAGGGATTTTTGCAATGTGTGGTCATGTGTAAGTTAGTATGATATTATGTGCAATTTTTTTTATCTCTTACCCAAAACTGGATTCCACAGATAATTTTGTTAGGCCAGTATAATAAGTTGTTTATAATTTAGTCAAGCTTATAGTTCTATGTGGATTGCAATTCTAGTATTTGTGTTTTTGCTTTTAGTGTTTTTCATGGACGTTATGGTTTTAGCTTGCAGTTTCTGACTAGATCTTATTCAAACCATGGCATCTACTTGGTGAAGGAGAAGAAGAAATTTTATCAGTAATTCAATGAATTGTATGGAGATGAGGCAAGGCAATTGGTGGAAAAGAGCAAAAAGGAGAATTTATATGAAGGCAATTGGTGCAGAAGCAAAGGGAAGCAGCATCGTATTGGGGTCTATATTGATTTGGACACACACACGGGGAGGAGGTCACCTGGGAATTTCTGACGGAGGTAAGTTCCTCTTTGTTCTTCAACTTGTTCCTTCTTTGTTCTTTATCTCTGCACTCTTTCTCTCATTCCCTCCTTTCTCACCTTCGTCTTGCCCTCCTCTCTTTTAGTTTCTCTTTGTTGTTTTTATTCCGTGATATTCTTTTTCCCCAATCCTATGTACAGACTGAAATCAATCCTATCTGTTTTTTCTTGCGTGATGGGGGCAAGATCACAATCACGGGATAGATGTTTGTTGCATAAATTCGGGCTCTTGTTGATTGCTCTTTTCTTTTGTATTTGCATGTGGTTGCGCTGGTCTCAATGTATCGGGCCTTAATTATCGGGCGAAAGTTCACAACAAGAAAGCGGATGGGCCAATGCGTTAATGGGTTTGAATAGTCAACCCACGCAAATTGCTTACCCACTCACAAAACAAAACCGCCCATCAACAAAAAAAACAGCAAAAACGCTAGCCGTTCGGTGTGGATCGTGAGGTGAGGAGGGAATCGACTGTGTTTTGTTAAATTTTCAGTCGACTGTGCATTAGATACCCCCTTCAGAAAATATTCCAAACTTAACTCCGGTTAGAGATATGGGTATAAAGGATCTTAAGAAAAAGATCGTTGATGACCATGCAAGATGAAGCAGCAATGTTAAGACAACTTGTATCACAGGCCAACAAACAAAACAACCTACCTATACAATAGTTACGAGTAAGCACATGTAATAAAACATCAAAAGATGTGAACCACAAGCACATGCGTTCACGGTATGCACGACACAAGGCGATCTGATGTTCCCTTATTGGCGAGTGATGAGATCATCACCACGCCAAACAGGGCAGTCTTATTTATTACAAGACGTCAACACATCGGAGAGTTTAAGCACAGGATTTAGCGAAAAGGAACAGCGTGAAGCAGCAGCCAAGATTCGAAAAATTAAGGGTGAATGTAAACACCAATTGCCTCAAGATAAAATGATGAGCGCGCAAAGAAGCCAACAATGCTGCCGTTTTGCTGCGCTCGAGCGCGAAAAGGAGTTCCTCGTTGCTGTCCAAAAGGCCCATAGCTACGTATGTTGGTCACAAGCATAAGTGATGTTACAACGTTATGAAACTGATTAAAGCGACCGTAAGTTCCGGAAACTTCCGTCACAAACTCTGAAGGGCCAAGTTCAATCTGCAAGTAAATGGGAAAAGCAGTATAGGGTTTAGGGCAATGTACTAATAATTAACATTCAACCACATCTGTACTTCTAATGTAACTGTAGACGATAGACCAGCAAACCTTTTGAACATGGTTAAATCAAGAAACAACACACGGTTTGCGAATGTGGTATTTCCACGTGTACATACAGGTACATGAACTATCATCATCATCATTATCAAATATGCTATGAGATTGATGCGAACTTTTAAATTTAAACCACTGTTACATCTTATAATTATTAAATATCACTTGCACGAACCTTTTGAGGTATTTTTGATGGTTAAGATGGCACGTGTATCAGCATCATTTTGCCTGTTTGCCTTGGAAATTGATTGGACCCAGAAAATTTTTTTGTTAGAATTTACATACCGTGCGGGCACTCCCACCAACACCACCCCACAAAGGTGTCCTGTGTTGTTTCCGTATCTGTCCTGTAAGAAAATCCAAGCGCGTCCACAACTACGCCACTACTAACTTTCACTCTTTCCAGACGTCGGGGTGCCACCATGATGTCATGATCCTTCCATCCGTGTCCACCCCACGGCCCATTCCTTTGAAGGACGATCTGCATGCAACCGATGTGGAAGAAACTAGAACAATAACAACAAATTCAAAATGGTGTGGTGACATTGATCACAACAGCCACCAGATCAACAAATTTCCAAAGAAAGGAATTGTTTCTTAATTTGTACTACTCCATCCAGCCAAATGGAATACCGTTTTCTTAAATAAATTATAATACCACGAATTTATTCTTGATGATGAATATGCCTGTGCTATTTTTCTCGTGTCCACTTTGGCCAGTCTCAATATTTGCAAATATATCACTGGCCTGGATATTAAAGCAACACTCTTTATTGTTCCTGTGAGGAACCATTCCACGATAATATATTTATCACCCCTTTAACACTTTACTACTAACGTAGTTGACTCGACCATGCACACGTATTCGCGAGGAACTTAACTCACTCCTAAAATCTTTGAAGGTATAGCGGGCTATGTAAGCAAAATCTTATTTCTAAAACAGACAAGTATTCCACTTGATACGAAAATATAAAATTAATTAGTTAATACCTCGTCTTCTTCTTCTCCTATTGTTGTTTCCTCAAATACTTGAAGTTTCTCTTCGTCCCCTATAATTTCGTCTTCATAATGTCTGATGACATGAAGGCTTGGATGGCTGGGATTCATGTTAGTTGCCTTCAACATAGCAGCTTCAGCGTCATCCACCTCACAAACCCTAGAACCCCTACAGTCAATTTTAACGATAACTTGTTTAAGAGAACTGAGGTTCTCCAACCCGAGAACTGAATCGCCATTTGCATCTTTTGTGTCACGAACTCTAAATATAACCTCGAGGATTGCAAGCCTTGGCATAGCCCTTTGTGCAAATGTGAGCCCCATTGCATAACTACTGATGCTAAACTGATAAAGGCACCTGAAGTTTGCATGATCCGTACTGCCGATGACCAACCTTTCTTCTGCGGATTCGATTTTGATCACAGAAAGAGTAAGATAATGCAGAAATGGTAAGGCCCCAAGATTTTGGAGGTCCTTTTGTCGTAGTATGTTGAGTGTGATAGTTATGTCAAACAGGTCCGAGAGTGAAGAGTTCATCCACCTTGGCAAACTAGATATGCCAAAGCCTACAAAACTTTGTATACGTTGAGGAACCATTCCAAATCAGCAATGAACTCTGTGGGCACTCCAGAAGATTGAATGTGTAGTTCTGTGATTTTCTGCAGGTTGCACAGGGAATCAAGCAAAGGTTTCTCGTAGCTCTTGTTCCATGTACCAATTCCACTATTCAAGGAAATGTGGAGCACTCTCAGTTCGGTTAGATTGCCAAGCTCTTTTAGGATGTTTGGTGAGCTGCTGACACCGAATGATGACAGCACCTGTAATGATCCTAAGTTCCCAATCCCATCTGGCAGCTTCACGGGTGTTTCAATGTATAGGCACACCAATTGTTTAAGCTGAACAATCGTTGATGGCAGATCGTTTATGCCAGTTTGACTCAAGTCCAATGTATGCAAACAATGCAGGTTCCCAATTTGTTTTGGGAGGTTGGTAATATTTGTATCCCTTAGTCCCAGATACCTCAAATGAAGCAAATTCCCAACACCATTAATGTGATGATTCTCCAGGTCACGACAATGTTCTAAATCCAATACTCGCAAAACTTGGAAGCTTGAAAGAGGCGGCATCAAGTCAGTAGCACTAGGGAAGATGATAAGTGATCTCACATTGGACATGCTCATGGTTTCATGCGGTATGGGGTGCTCTTCTTCACTGTTCTGGAGGGATAATCGGCGAATCTTCTCTGGAAGATTTGTGGGATGATGTCCATCTAAAATAGTGACAACACCTTCTGATGATGACAAGGATGTGATGAGATCTAGTATCATATCATGTACACGACAAGCTTCTACCCCTCCATTAGCGTGCATGTGTTCTGGTTGAATCATGCTTCTATTAATCAGCTCACATAAGTAAGAAATTCCTAGTTGATATAAAGTATCCACATGTTTTCCATGGACAAAGCCTTCCGATATCCATCTTCGTACCAACTGATCTGTTGAAATGCTGTAATCCTCCGGAAAAACACTTAGATACAGCAAACATTGTTTTAGATGGGAGGGCAAATCATAATAGCTAATAGATAATATCTGACGCATGGTCTCCATACTGGTGCATTTTTCAAGCCCAGAGCCAATGGAATTGTGCACACTGTTCCATTGATTTATATTTCTTGGTTTATTCGCCAATAGACTTGCTACAGTGATGATGGCTAATGGCACTCCATCACATTTTCTTAAAATCTTCTCAGATATTTGTTTCAGTTCCGGATGACAACCGTCGTCATAACCAAATATTCTTTTGTAGAATAACTTCTTCGAGTCATCATGAGAAAGTGGTTTTAGTTTATAAATTGCACCATCGGTATCGGAGCAGCATGATGCAGCAACATCAGCTATGCGGGTTGTTGCGATTATTCTACTACCGCAATTATTCTCAATCAGTGCACACTTGATATGTTTCCATGCTGTTTGGTCCCATATATCATCAATTATAATAAAATACCTGTGGTTTTTGACAGAGCAAGTGGAGCAAGGTAAAGTGGAATTAAAATCAATCTTGTAAGTAACATAACGTTAGCAAGTAGAGCAGGTAATGGGATGCAAATGCAGTGAGTCAGCCCATTGATCCATTGGCCCACAATATCCAAAATGGGAGCATCTATCTAGTCAGCTTCACCAGTTAACTAGCTAGATAACGCTATCTAACTAGTGAAATTTTCAGCTAAAAAACTCAACTTTCAAAATCAAAATTTGAGCTTTTAACATGAATTTGAACATTTTCGCTCATAATTTCTAACTTTTAGCTCAAAATTTCCAAAATTCAGACTAAGTAATTTGAGCACTCACACCTCCTAGTTAGTGACACTTTCAACTCAAAGGCTGTTCGTATTGGCGTCTGCTTGAAAAAGTTTCTCCACTCCTCTCGCTTTGGAGATAAAGCAGGGGTCACAGGCGCATCACGCACCCTACTCCTCTCACTTTCATCTCATGCACGCATCTCTTTCACACTTTCCCTACCGCTCGCGCCCTCCTAAAAGCTACTTTTTTCAGCCACTACTATTCATTTTCAGCCAAAAGCCATTACGAACGCCCCAAAATTTGAAATTTCAACTTGACAAATCTGAACTTTCAACAAAGATTTTAAAACTCACTTGAATATTCCAACTTTGAAGTCGAAATTTTGAGCTATCAACTCATTGATATTTGAAAAAGAAGTTGTTTGCATTCACTATATAGCAATCTCCAAAATTAATGGTGCTTAGACCCACATCATAAGAGGTCAAAATCGGTCAATCTAATTCCTAACATGTGGGGTTTTCTGTTCCTCAACTCTTTTCCATTTATCAATCCCTCAACTCTGACAAATTGTTGCCTATTCGAGGCCATCCGTAAGGCAACCAACACGCAGGACACAAGGAGTTACTATTGAAGGGGAAGAGGATGAGAGCACAGCCGAATGATTTCCAAGGCTTGAATGGGGTTGTCAGCATGTGGCATAAAGAGAGAACATATAGTGCTACCACCCCTTAGCGTGCTACCATCCCTCGGAAAA
Organism: Dendrocalamus sinicus; assembly: GCA_036346575.1. Lineage (NCBI taxonomy): Eukaryota > Viridiplantae > Streptophyta > Magnoliopsida > Poales > Poaceae > Dendrocalamus > Dendrocalamus sinicus. Next base: position 67,025 of record JAYEVI010000135.1, read on the forward strand.
ACAATGTAAATGGTTATATAGGTAATGGTAAATTCAAGCACCATGCATAAATTCCCCTAAAAACGAGACATATTAGGAGAAACAAACATGAGAAATTGCAACAAATATTATCTTTTCTTTTTTTTCTTTTTATATTTTCATTAAAGTGGAATTTTATTTTTTGTTTCTAAACGTGTAAATTGAATTTAGATTTGAAATTTTCTAGCGTGATAGATTGATGTTGTTTCCATATTTTTTTTATTTGTATCAGAATTTTTCAACCATGTGCATTATTTTTCAGGGGGTGGTACCACTCGGCCATCGATAGAGGCCAGAATAGCAAGGTGGTAGCGCTTGGCAGTGAAGATGAGGCCATGACGAGCTTGAAGAAGAAGCCATTAAAATCTCTTAACTTTAGTTTTATTTAAAATATCAGCATCTTTTAATAGTTCAGATATTTAAAACAGTAAATTTTGATATGTAGCTAGCCCGTGCAAGTCACTTGTTGACGACTTGTTAGGCAAATATGAACGCTATATACTTCAATTTTCCTTCTTTTAGTTAATGATAACAAAATGAACCAATTGTAATGTGTGTGTGTTTTTAAAGAAAAACAAGCATAAGGAATCAAATGCTAGTGGAATGTTTCAAAAAAAGAACTAATGTGGTGGAACCTGTGAATGTTTGAAGAGTAAAGTGTGTCACAGGTCCCTAAACTTGCGTGGGCTTGTGTCTCTGAACCTCATATTTGTATAGTTATATCAAGAAAATTTATAAGTGGGTTATCAATTATTCAAATCCTGCTTTATTGGTAATTAGAGATGGTATGATACCTTAGATCTAAATCACAAATTTGACCATGCGATCACCTCTTGAAATCATGTGGAGTTAGTATTTGGTTTTGAAGGAAGTTTTGACACATCACTGTATAACTTTTGACAAGCTTCTCATTGATTTTAGTTAGCAATCGCATGGTTAACCTTTTAGTTAAATAAGGTCAAAAGTCAATGAGATCATTAGTTGTTAATTAAGTGTGGTTTGAACCTCTGCTAAGTATTAACACACTTCTACAAGTGTGGTGGAGATCCATAATATTCGACTCAAGGTGGTAATTGTTAAAGTGTCATCCCATTTCCAGATCAAACAAAGCACTGTCCCACACCGACCTCATGCGCCAGTTCACGCAGAGTGCAGGCGCTGCCCAACGCCATACTAATGTCATCTTGGTTTACGTCTTTGTCTAGGACTCTTATTAGGGGTAGGAATAGAGGTGAGTCATGCGCGAGTTGAGCAGTCATGTCGCCTCACGCTTGTAATTCTTCTAACACCGTATTTTGCTCCTAGGAATTAGCCTGGGAATCATGGAATTGGAATTGGATTCTAAAGATGGGCTAGTTTGGCTATCACCTAAAATTGAATTGATGATTCCAAGGCCAATTCCAAGAGGTATGACACAACTGCTCCACCCCTACCCAATCGCCTCTGTTCCACAAGTTGACTGGCTCTCTGCTCCTCGGTCCCATTGCTCCACTGACGAGGTGCTCCCCCTCATTCAGATCAAAGATATATTTGGTTGCCAGGTGAGTAGTTTGACGTTGTTGCGGGTTAATTTGGTGCTTGGTTTATTGATCTCAGCATAGATTTGGATTTGGTTTAGAAGTGGATTGTTCCTTGGATTTTTTTCTTGATTACTTCGTGGTGTTCAATTTTGATATGTCTGTTGCATCATTAATCATTTGAACTGATTAGGAATACGGTGGATTGGAGTGTGATAATCCTTCTAAATTTCCATGTTAAATCGATGCTGACGTAAAAGAAAAAATAGAAAATTTTGTAATTCCAATTGACACCCAAACAGGAAAATTAAAATTGTGTTAGGCTTGAATCTAACTCTAATTCTAATAGAATATGAATATGAATCCATTTCTAGGAATAAAATTCAATTACTAGGAGATAAACGGGATGTAATAGTGATTTTCGCCTTTGTATGTCTGTGGTTTTTTCAACAAGGGTTTTCATGTTAAATTTGTGTCTTATGTTCTCTAGATTTGTCGCTTATTTAGGCTCTGTTTAAAAGTGTTATGGCTTTTGGCTAATTGCGAGAGAGATTAAGGGAGTAAATGACACTCACGTTGAGAAGCCACTTCGTTCAAAACAACTCTTACAATGACTCCTACAAATAGTTTATAGAAATCACCTTAAGAAGCCACTCCGTTCAACTTCTGGCTTCTAAAAGCCAAAAGCTGTTTGGAACAGTGCCTTAATAACATGCACTTTGGTTCTTACTTGAACTTCTGTACATTCAAAAGCTAGCTAAAATATCGTGAAATTTAGCACAAGTTAACAAAGAGCTTGTAATGAACTTTCTGAAGGGTAAGCAAATAGTGATTAGTGCATTACCTCTTGTCCTCAAGAACATGTCTGATTTTGTTGATGAGTTCCACAACATCCCATGCTTCAGTGTTACCGTGACTTTGTTCACTAACTTGACGTAGCATGCTGCTTAGAATTCTTTTTAAATCAGGCTTGAGGGACACCGAAACAAAAGCATGGCATTCGAATTGTCCTCTAAGCTGTTGATACAACACATTAGCAAGAGTCGTCTTACCCAAACCACCAACCCCGACAATTGAGATCACTTTTAGTGGATGCTTGGACATGCCTTCTCGCTCCATCAGCAGCTCAGTTAACTCTTCACTAGGGCCACTGATCGCAACAAATTTTGATGATTCTTCGTACATACCATGCAAGCGGGGGTCAATAGTTGTGGTGGGTTGGACGACCACATTGTCAACCTTATATCTATCCCGTCGCTCAGCCACCTCCTTCATAAGGGTCTTCATACCTTTGATGTCCGTGGCTATCTGATGGCGAGTCTTGGCTGTTGTCAACAAGCGCATACATTTTTCAATGAACCCCATGATTCCGAGCGGCTTGGCTGACAGATTGGCGTCGATGTGCACCATGAATTTGTCGATGCTATCCTCGATGTCATAGGACAGCTCTCTAACGTCCCTTGCCCAGATCTTAATCTGGTTGTCAATTGCTGGCACCTCCGACAACCTCTCAAGGGCAGCTTGCATGCTCTCCAGCTCGGCTTTGAGGACCATGATCTCGCCCCTCAGGCTTTTGTGGAGCTTGTATTCGTCGGTCAGCAGGGCAGCCAGCTTGGGAAGGAGGGTGTTCATCGCCCCCGTCACTATCTCCATCTTGCTTGGTGACTGATGTGGATCGTTGTCCTAATCAGGGAAAACAATTTTGGTTTAGAAAAATTTTCGGATCACTCCGAGAAAACCGAATTTCGAAAATTTCGGAATTTTTGGGAAAATTTTCGGTCGAGACAAAAATACAATTTGACTCCAAAAGATGCAAACATATTAAAAAATTACCTAATCCCAGCGGTTTCCCGGGAGAGGCGCGGAGGGAGGAAAAGGCGGAAGCGGCGGCTTTTGGTCAGAGTCTGCGGTTGCGTCGGATGAGAAGAAGCGGTGGTGGGGCCGGAACCATGGGGATGGGGATTGGGGCGCTGGGCGGTGGAGGTGGGAGAGGAGGGGGAGGAGGCGGCGGCGGTGGGGGCAGGAGGTGGAGCGGGGGAGGAGCGCGGCGGCGATGGCGGCGGCGGCGGCCATGGATTTGGTCGGGTTAGGAGGAGGCGGCCGGCGGCATGGGGATGGGGGGAGGAAGGAAGGAGAGGGGAGAGGCGGCGCGCGAGAGGCGGCTAAGGTGGGGAGGCGGCATGGCGGTGCGGGGAGGAAGGAAGAAGCGGAGGGGAGAGGCGGCGCGCGAGAGGCGGCTCCGGTGAGGAGGCGGCATGGGTGTGGGGGAAGAAGGAAGAAGGGAAGGGGATCAATTCGGGACTCTGGAGGAGACGCGGTGGGTGAGCAGCGTGAGCTGTTTAGTCCGGTCTGTCGATGGGCCGAAATTTTTTAGAACGGACTGACATTTTTAATCGAACCAGCTAAATGTATGAACAGTGCTATGAATTAACAAAAAAATTATATTACATCTTTATAAAGATTATTTATTTGATTGAATTGCACGCCCCGTGTAAGAGGAAGAACGCAGTCGCTGGGGCCGCCACATGATGTAGTAGAAGATCACCTTGTGCATGAGCTCGGAGACGAGGAACGCCGCCAGGACGTCAGCTGCCTCACCAAGGTACTTACGCACCGGGTGATACATCGATAGCCAGAGTACAGCAGGCACCATGAGGTTCCACTGCTAGCCCCAGAAGTCCTATAGCAACGACGCCAGGTACGACCGGTCCACCTGCGGCTCTATCTTCATCCCCAGCATGCTGTGAATCATGGTGTGCATGGCGGCGAGGAGGAGCTCCAAGAAGTAGATGTGCAGGGTGTACAGGACGAGGAGGTGGTACCGGCTCATCGCGTTCTTGAACTGGTACGTGTAGATGATGAGGAGGGATGATGGCACCGAAGACAGGGATCTTTGCGAGGTGACAGAGTGGAGAGGAAGGAGGAGCAAACAGGGGTGGGGAGGGAGGATGCGGCTTCTCTGTTCCTATCCATGTTCCATTGGCGTCAACGGCTGAGGTTTCTATCTGCGGGACCTACACCATCTTCTTCCTCAGGAGCTGTTGCTGACTGTATCCATGTTCGGTGCCCTTTCCATTCACCACCAAGTACGCAAGGAAAAAAAGATTTAGCGAGGAAAGAAACATTGAATGTGGACAAGATCCTTTCAAATCTTCCGTATGATGCTTGGAGTGTTTAATTGTCTTCTCATTGTTTTCTAAAATGAGATCATGGATCGAATGCAACCATGGTGCTTAACTTTGGGAACAACTTTATTCTTTTTCCATGCAACTGGATTTATAGTGAGAATCGTAGTTCTAGTTCCTTCGACTGTCAGTTTAATTTTAGCAGAATTCTAATATGATCCTAGTCCCTCTATTTATCGAAAGCTTTGGTTGCAAGGTTCGTCGTCGGCTTCAAGAACAGGCAAACCTACTCCCTCTTCCCTCCTAGTTTGTTGTCTAGTCACGATATGGTAGCAATCACCTGAAACAAACTTGATTTTAGCGCTTGTTTTTAGGGGTGTTGGTGCCAAGTCTGTTTACGATGAAGAGGAAGGGAGGAAGAAGATTTACGCGGGTCCAGCAACTGAAAACCTAAGCCATTGTGCAAAGGGAACATGGATAGGAATATGAGGAAGGAAATAAGGAAATCGCATCCGGGAAGGGAGGGGGGCAAGGCCCACATGTCGGCACGGCGTTTTATGTGAGGAGGGGAGGTGGTGGCACATGAACCACTAGTGATGAACTACTACCACCAACTCCTTTTAAGTAGTAAAGATTAGACTTTTTTGAGATGAACCGAAAAAACCGAATTTCGATGAATTTTATAAAATTCGGTCTGAAATTGTAATCCCCTGTTCCCAAAACAGCAAACACAAGGTAAGAAGAATTTACTGTCGCTTGCCTAGTACGTTGCACTGTAGCAGAATATTAAGATGATTATTGCATCTTCATGCAGTGCGTTAGCTATGATCGTATCGTCCTGCAGGTTGCAGTCTTAAGAAACCATCCTAATCAACTGATGAATCCAATGACGCATGCAGCACACAACTGTTTCCAAGGATGCCCGGAGTATAAATAAATATATGAGAGTTTTTACTATTCTTTAAGATTACCAAGAGGTACTAAGTATCTCCTCGTCAAAAGATGGTAAAAAATCTCTACCTGGGTTCAGCTTCCAGCAGCAGACGACGGCCGGGGAGGTGTTGGTGGGAAGCTTTGGTTGGACTACGGCGAAGATCGATATCGATGCCCTTGTTATGGATCGGAGGATTGCAAGGTGCGATACTGCGATTGCTTTCTATTTATGGTTTTTGTCTTTCGAAGGATTGGTATTGACCTTTCTAATCAGCACACTCGTTGTTTTCTCACACATAGGTGTCGTCAGGGCGATAACGTGTGGTCCTTAATTCCATATGTAGGTTTTATCCACAACATCTATATAAATATAAAAGCACGTGCTCGGTTAAACCTTTTTCCACCCAGCAAAGTTAATACCTTCTCTTCTAATGATTGGATCAACTAAATCCAATGACTACCATTGCAAGTTGATCCTGCCATCTCTACATCTAAACCGTTGACTCAGATCATCCAACGATTACTGTTGCAAGTTGGTACTGCAGCCCACCTCCCTAATCCCCAGTCATAACCGTGACCCTCACCCTAATCTCGCGCGTTCGTCTGCTCGAGTGCGAATGCCTCACGCCACCCCCCCTCAGTCATGCCATTGCATCCGATCGCATTCCTTTGTGTCGTCCCCCATCCTTCCCCGCTTCGCCCCGCCCCCATGCTCCACCACTCTGCCCCCGCACCGTCGCTCCTCTCTCTTCCGCTCTATGGCCCATCGCTCCGCCCACTCCGCCCCAGCGCTGCCGCTCCTCCCCCTCCACTTCCGCGCCACCCCTTGCTCTGTCCCCCTCTGCTCCCGCTTTGCCCCTGCTCTAACTGCATTCCTTCATGCCACCCCCATCCTTCCTCACTCCGCTCCATGGTCCGCTGCTCTGCCCTAGCACCTCTGCTCCTCCTTGCTCCGCCACTCCACCCCTCCTGCACTCCTACTCTGCCCTTTGATCCGCTACTCCGCCGCACTTCGTGGTCTAGCCCAACACTCGTGCACAGCGCCCCTGTTCTAGTCCAACGAAGCCCGTAATGCAGCGCGTCGGTATCCCCACCCTCCAGCCTGATGCCCCGTGCCCCCCTCACTACTACAGACAGTGTTGTCATAGACGGTTCAAAACAGTCATCACAGATGGTTCCTAAACCGTCTGCGTTTATGTGTCAATGATAATAGGTAGTTATCACAGACGACTCCCGCACCATATGTGATAACTTACAATACAGACGGTTTTATTAAAAACTGTCTGTGATACTCGACTATCACATACAGTTTTTTAAAAAACCGTCTGTGATAGTCCAATATCACAGACGATTTTTGTTATTAAACGTCTGTGATATGGTTCATATCACAGACGGTTCGGTGTTCTGAATCGTCTGTGATATACACATATTATAGACGGTTAATAACAAAAACCGTCTGTGATATCATTCATATCACAGACGGTTCGGTGTTTGAAACCGTCTGGGATATATATCACAGACGGTTTGGAACACCAAACCATCTGTGATAGCTATTTCAACAGCGAGTTTATTTGCTCTTTTTCGGCTAGCCTCATGATATGCTAGCCATGCCCTCTGAAACCAAGCAAGATCACGTATATAGCACATGACAATCATTACATAAATCACACAGATGAACGAAACAACACCGGTAGATCACATATACATATATAGCATGACAATCGTTACACAGATCTCACACATGAATTAAATTGAATGAATTGTTTGATTAAGCACAATTGAGTGATTACAATTGAATCCAATGTTTCAACATCTAATTATCACAATTGCCGGGGTGGAACTCTCTAGTCTTGTTTATGACCTCTATTAGTAAGAATTGGGAGAGGTTTCCATGAATTTCAATGAGTTTGTCAAGATCATATGCACTTTCGTCGAAGTCCACACAATGTCGCTAGGAGCAATGTTAAGTCATTACTTAGCATGTGTGTGTATATATATACATATATATAATCAGAAAATAATAGTTATTAAAAGGTTGACAAACCTCTAGATCATTCATCTTAGTGTCTGTGATTTCCTTCATATGGCGGCAAACGTAGAATCCACATACGTTGCCCTGTAGCTGCTGGTGGCACTGCAAAAATAGAATTACATACATAGTTATTGTCAATTCTAGAGGCATTATAACAAAGTGTGATATAGGATTGTTATGTTGTAGCGGGTACCGAAAATTGCGTCCTGTGTCGTAGCGTGTCACTAGATTTGTTGTGTCTCCCTCCTAGGGCAACATAAGCAGTAAACGACCTACATGATTCCAAAAAAGTTAGCCTAGGCCATTGCAAACGAAGAAAAGATTACAATAGAGTTATGTGTGGAGAAAATGAGTTTACCTGTTAATTGCTTCTTGCATATGAGTGAAGTCGTGGTTGCTCCTAAGTAGGGAATCAAAGTATATTACCTTACTCCACTTTGGTACAATCATAATCAAAATCCAGTGAGACCTAGTCATGTGTGTCGCCATAGCAATTAATCTTAAGTTCATATTGCATATAAAGTACAAATGAAACTTGTGTGGCAACTAGTGGAGCACTTACCCTTGGTTGAAGGGTACCATGATGTACTTCTTGTCGTTGTCAACAATCAATCCCCTCGTTATGTAATCTTGCACGAAGGATGCATTTTCGTTGATAGATTGCTCAGAGACCAAGTGTAGGTCAAGGAAACCCACTGGTTGTTGCCGTCGCCGGATTTGTTGGATCATGTATCTATACATATGGAAACAGTAATGACATTTATCGGTATGACGTGAATGTAGAACTTCATTGTACAGTACACTTACAGTGTCCAACATTGTAGAAGTGTGGCGTCGAGTTCGTCGAGATTGAATAGTAAGAATAAGTCTTCGAATGTCAAGACGAAGTAGTCCGAGTCATGGAGTAAATGTGTCTCTGTGTATCTCAGAGTGAATCCACTGTGCCAGTTTGGCTTCATGTTGGACCTCTGCATGTACCAGGTATGCAATGTATTACAAACTAGACCAAGCGGAGGTAATTGTGACTCGGGGACCAACGACACTCCTAGAGTGAACTTCCATGGCTAAGAATGCATCTTAATTTTCTTCACTTGAGTCTTAGAGCCTCGCTTATGATACGTTTTCAGCAGCATCTCCATGGGAGCCGATGCAATAGGCTTCGGAACCAGAGCTGGAGGTGGAGCCACCGGAGCCGATGTGACAGGTCTAGGGCAATGTCCCTCTTGGGCCACTAGATGTGGAGATCGTGGCACGGACGAGTTGAGGGCGATGTCCCTCTTGGGCCACTAGATGAATGTGTGGATGGCATCCCCTAATGTCGTAATCTCTTCCTTTGGGGCTTCTCAAGAGGGACGGTTCTAAAAACATCATTAATCATGTCCACCTGAACCTTTATGAAACCGGTCTCTACTTTACACCGTGCACTAGCGTCCCTGATAGCCATGGATATGCCATCCCCCGCCCAGCGTTAACGGGAATGGAGCCAACAAGCTTGACTCTGAGGATGCAAGGCATGAGCTTCTATATAACGATACAAGATGAGCTGAGGCATTCGCCAGAGAGATCTATATAGCATTCTAAAGAGGTACAATACCTAGATGTCATGGATAGGTAAGTGGGTGTCGCTATGTTCAGTAATTGGCATGGACGCACAGCTACTGCAACGTTTAGGGGGACTGGGTACCGCAGTAACGGGGGTGAGTTGCGATTGGTTGCGGACTTGTCTCAGTTCTTCCCTCAATGAATCTATCTCTCCTCAAAGTGAGTCAGTCTGCTCTTGAAGTGAGGCAGATAGTTGTTCCTCAAGTTGAGCATGAAGCTTCTATTTTATTTGTTTATTGCGGTAGGCCTTGGATCTCTTCCTACTTCTATATGTCTTGGAGTTATTTGGAAATCCGTGCCTCCAAGATACATAAACCCCTAATCCTCGTGTGCGACCTGGGTGCTCCTTGTTTCCTAGGGCCTGTGATAACACATCTCTCTCCCTGTATTCTTGAAAGGAGCCTCGAGAAGATTCGGTAGTTAATGATTGTTGCAAGAGGCAATCATGTTATTTTTGAACCCATGAAGTTCAAGAGGTATTAACAACTATGTAGTTTAAAATATCTTACTAGGCGTTGGGACACTTCCTCGTTTGTGGAGTTTTTGAAAGAGACACCCGAAGACGTGGTTAATGACCTCGCTCTTAAGCAGATTCGAGCGCACTTGTTTGTAATCCTGTCCTGCATCCTCCACTATGGGATTATACCCGCGTACCCAGCGGTGCCGAGTCTGTGAGGGTGAGTGTTTTGTGACTGGAGAGCCTTGTGTGCCACACTTTGTTGTTCAAATTCGGTCATTGTCTTCATTTACACAAAGGCCTCCCATGTTTTCGGCGACACAAAAGGATACCTCGTGAAGGGCGTGAGATCATTGGCAATGTACCGCATGACAAGAGTGCTCTTAAAATTCTTCCATGCTTTCCCATTGCGAGGAGCGCCTACCATTGCACGAGTCCCTGTACTTCTGTTGGGATCTTGAACAAATTTGTAATTTCCTCCCATAGCTAATTTTTTCTGATCCTTTGCCAAATCTTTGCAGCATGCTATGGTGATGGGGACCCATTGCTTTCCAATTATCCTGCAGGTAGTCTGAAATGATGCCGCTGTTTTCTTTGGTTGCAGAGGGACCCCATCCGGAGAGACCACCGTGATGGTCATTCGGCCCTCTGGTCTTTTCGATACTCCTCGGCCACACTTAGTTATCCCAATCTTGGGAGCGTGAAACCCAGATGACGACGACGACTGTGTGGACGCCATCTCTCTTCTAAGAAAAAACTAACTACAGTGAGCTATGGGCGTACACAAAGTTCTATGAATCAAATTACACACACCAGTGTCTCAAGTTCATTGAACCTGATGCATTGGAGTGTGTAACTTGCTTCATGCCCTTTGAAGGTCTATGTGGCATATATATTACTACAAGGTCCCTTTGGAACAGTAACATGCTATTCCAAATAGATCTTGTAGCTAACAAGCGAAGCATATATCATGAAGTACTAAAGGTCATAAAACAAATTAGCCAACTACTAAAGATCACAAAACAAATTAGCCAACTATTAAGACAAACCACAAAATTGACAAATGACAGTAATAGTAAAAATTTAGAGCTCAAGCTTAATTATCCAATTTTAGTATTAGATCTTGTAGATAACAAGTACAACATATATCATGAAGTTCTAAAGGTCATAAAACAATTTAGCAACTATTAAGACAGACCATAAGATTGACAAATGACAGTAATAGTAAAAATTTTTGGACGACGACTGTGTGGACGCCATCTCTCTTCTAAGAAAAAACTAGCTACAGTGAGCTATAGACGTAAATAAAGTTCTATGAATCAAATTACACACACCAGTGTATCAAGTTCATTGAACCTAATACACTGGAGTGTGTAACTTGCTTCATGCCCTTTGAAGGTCTATGTGGCATATATTATTACTACAAGGTCCCTTTGGAACAGTAACATACCATTCCAAATAGATCTTATAGGTAACAAGTGCAGCATATATCATGAAGTTCTAAAGGTCACAAAACAATTTAGCCAACTATTGCGACAGACCACAAGATTGACAAATGATAGTAATAGTAAAAATTTAGAGCTCAAGCTTAAATATCCAATTTTAGTATTAGATCTTGTAGGTAACAAGTGGATCATATATTATGAAGTTCTAAATGTCATAAAACAATTTAGCTAACTATTGAGATAGACCACAAGATTGACAAATGACAGTAATAGTAAAAAAGTTAGAGCTCAAGCTTGAATATTCAATTTAAGTATTAGATCTTGTAGCTAACAAGTGAAGTATATATAATAAAGTACTAAAGGTCATAAAAAAATTTAGCCATCTACTGAAGATAACAAAACAAATTAGCCAACTATTGAGACAGAGGCGAACGGTGTCGGGAAGGAGCGACGGCGGCGTGAGGGAGAGGCAGCTGGCGTCGGGAGGGAGAGGCGGACGGCGATGGGAGGGAGAGGCGGCGTCGTGAGAGGTGGTGTCGTGAGGGAGAGGCGGTCGGTGTCCGAAGGGAGCAGCGGCATCGGGAGGGAGCAGCGGCGGCGCACATGAGTGAGCAGTCAGATCTAGCAAAACCTAGTAGTGGTGGTGGAGACAGAGAGAGTGAGTGAGGACTCTGTGAGCAGAACCTATTGCGGAATATTTATAGGGAAACTGTCATGGACGATTCATTTGTGGAACCGTCTACGATATTCTACATATCACAGACGGTTCTTTTATAGAACCGTCTGTGATGTATCATCACAGACGGTTTCTTCCGATAAACCACCTGTGATAGTTCGCTGCATCTAGCCACAAAAAAAATCATGCTAGCCATGCAATATTATGAAAAATGCAAGTATAATCATAAATATAACTATTTCTTAGTTCCTGAGTCATTTACAATTACAATGTAATATAGTTTCATAATTACATGCCGAGTTTCCTAATTATGATTACATTGCAACAATTTCTAAATAGGTACTGGCTTTGTGGGATCATTTATTACGCTTGCCTATTTCCTTTTAAATAAAGCCCTTCACGATGATTGACACACATATAACTTGCTTCATCGTCTTATTCTTTCTCGAGCCTGATGCCGTCTCCGAATGGAGGTAACTCATCAAATTGATTGTAGTCTTCCTCATCCATAACATTTTCAACTTTGACAATCCTTCTTTTCCCCTAAAGAACTACATGGTGCTTCTTATTTGTCGGGTCGGTTACATAAAATACTTGAACAACTTGCCTCACGAGTACGAATGGTTCGTCTTCGTATCCTAGACTTCCGAGGTCTATGGTAGTGACACCGTACTTATGGACCTTTATACCCCGTGGGAGTTGGACCCAACGGTACTAAAATAGAGGAATCTTGAAAATTACATAGTCAAGCTCCCAAATCTCCTCTACAAGCCTGTAATATGAGCTTGGGCCAGCGGTACTGACGTGCACATTGTAGGCATCTATGCGGACGCCTGAGTTCTACACTGTGCTCTTTCTATTCTGATCTGTTGTATAAAATGTGTAGCCATTAATGTCGTATCCTTGCCATGTCACAATTGTAAATTTCGGCCCTTTTGCCAACCATTGTAGTGTTTCACTTGACGACCTCCTAGTCAATCGCACCTTCAACCATTCGTTGAACTGACGGTTGTGTTGTCTCGTGATCCAAAGTTCTGACTGGCCTGGATTCTCTTGGCGTAGCATGTCCTTGTGCTCTTCAATATATGGGGTCATTTCAGTCATGTGTTGTAAAACCGTGAAATAGGCTTGAGCATACGTATTTTGATCCAGAGTTATTGCTTTTCTTCCGATAGTCCCGATACCCTCTATCCTCCCCTCGTGACGAGATAGAGGTACACCTATTGGCTCGACTTGAGCTATGTAGTCGATGCAGAATTCAATAACCTTTTGTGTTGTATAACCTTCGATGATGCTACCCTTCGGTCGAGATCGATTGCGTACATAGGACTTGAGAATTCCCATGTACCTCTCGAATGGGTACATATGACGTAGAAACATGGGGCCGCATATTTTTATCTCTTTCACAAGGTGGACAATAAGATGGACTATGATATCAAAAAATGATGGAGAGAAATACATCTTTAGATGACATAGAGTTGTTACCACCTCAGTCTGCAGAGCATCTAGTCTATCAGGATCAATGACCTTCTGAGCAATTGTGTTAAAGAAATAACATATCATACACCTCTTTCCCGCTAAAAGGCATTGGTACTGATTCATCCTCTTTTTTTCGTTAAATTGTTTCTTCATCTTGCTGTATGGGTGATACTTTGGAAGGAATCTACGGTGACGCATGTACACAGTTTTGCACGAGTTGTTCAACCACACACTCGGTATAATCTAAGCAGTGCAGATAGGCTTTGGCTCTTTTTGTACTCAACCCTGACAGGTCACCAAGAGCAAGAAAATCATTAATGGTGCAGAACAACATGGCGCATAGAGTGAAGTTCTCTCGTTTGTCCGCATCCCATACATGTACCCCTTCGTTCCACAGTATTGCAAGATCTTCCACAAATGGTGCCAGGTATACATCAATATCGTTCCTAGGTTGCTACGGCCCTTGGATAAGTAGTGACATCAAAATATACTTTCGCTTCATACACAGCCCAGGAGGAAGGTTGTACATACACAGAATCACGGGCCAGGTGCTATGTTAGCTGCTCATGTTACCAAAAGGATTTATTCCATTTGTACTCAACCCAAACCTTATATTCCTCGGTTTCACACTGAAATCTACAAACATCATATCGATGTTTCTCCACTAGGCAGAATCAGCAACATGTCATATCATTCCATCTTTCTTACGCTGCTTCTACTGCCAACGCATTAATCTTGCATCCTTGTGGTTTGCAAATAAACTCTTCAAACGGGGAATTATAGGAAGATACCATAACACCTTAGCAAGAGGTCCTTGCTTCACCTTGATGCCCTTCCCATCATCGGAGTCATTTTTACGCTTGTATCGGGATGCTTTGTACACCAGACAAATATGTAAGCTAGCATACTCTTTATGGTACATGATACAATCATTCGGATATGCATGTATTCTTTCTACTTCCATTCCTAATGGACAAAGAATCTTTTTGGCATGGTCGGTGGTTCTCGGCAACATATTTCCCTTTGGAAGCATGTCCGCTAGGAGACCTAACAATGCCGTGAAACTCTTGTCGGACCAACCATTGCTTGCCTTCAATTTCAATAGTTCTAGAATTGATGACAATCTCATGTATTGCGGCTTGCAGCCCGAGAACAAAGGTTTCCCTGAGCCCTCTATTAAGCCCTCGAATTTACCAAACTCTCTCTCACTATAGTTCCCTTCTGCATCATGTAGCATCTGATCCAGATTGTCATCCTGCGACCTATCCTCATGATCAAAAGCACAGTCCACAACCGGTATATCGTTGTCTCTCTCGACGATGTCATAACTACCTTCTTGTGTACTCTTCTCTTCACCATGACTGGTCCAACATTTGTACCCCTTTTTGAAACCCCTTCAAACTAAGTGAGCTTCGATTTGCGCTGAGTTGCTAAACATCTTTAGATTATCACAATCAATGCATGGACAGTACATATATTCCATCCCCTTCTTCAACATATCCAGTTCAGCCGCTCTTCTAAAAGTAGAAACACCATTAATGTACTCTTCACTCACATGGTTCTCAATGTACATCCAGCTTCGGTCCATCTACGTTACACATGTAACAAATGAGTGTCAAAAACAATTATTAGCGCTACTATATAGCAAATTAGACTAGCTATACTTACACATGACATCTATATATATTACGTAGGTAGCTAGCCACATATTCATGACATAATAATGTTAAGCAAGAATATATTGAAGTGAACTACGAGTACTTATTCATTCTGAAATTGAGCAAACTAACATTATCTTTCTAAATCTAGCTAGCTAGATCTAAACAAAAACCTATTTATCATCTCTTTTAATTACAAAGCATGCATATAAGTTGTTAGAAGCAATTGAGTACTAACCTCTGATCACTAAGAAGACGGCGATATGTTTTCACTGAACTCCCTAAAGCCGGCTGCCTCGCTCCACCGATGCAGTGCAATGAAGACAGATCTGTGTCGAGACCACGTACGCCCAGTATTTAATAGCGCAGACTATCCCAGATGGTTCCAACCACAAATGGCCTGTGATACCAATATATCACAGACCGTTCGTATTAATAACCGTCTGTGATAATTCGCAAATGGTTATTAATACGAACCATCCGTGATGTCTGCAATATCATAGACGGTTTGTTATAAGAACCGTCTGTCATGTCCAGAATATCAAAGACAGTTTTTATATGAACCGTCTGTGTTGTTCACAATTTTCATAGACGGTTCTTAACACGAACTGTCTGTGATGTCTCACTTATCATAGACGGTTCATGTTAAGAACCGTCTGTGAAAGTTCACAGACGATTATTAACACAAATCGTCTGTGATGTCTCAATTATCATAGACAGTTCGTGTGAATAACCGTCTGTAAAAATATCACAGATGATTGCTACTATAAATCGTCTGCGATAGTTTAAGCGCAGACGGTTCTAGATGAATCGTCTGTGATGTAGCTGTCCAGTATAGTCTCTTTTGTAGTAGTGCTTGCTTCGCTAACACAAGGTAAATGATTCTTAATTTAAACAATGTAATTGAATATGTGATTGTGAAAGTCAGCTTGCTCTTGCTATTATTTTCTGAATATGAATATGTGTTCTTCATCAGATGTTTGGATCAGTGGTATCTGCATTTAAGTTATTCTCTGAATTTGAGAAGCCCATGAGATGTTATCTAAATTTGAGTTAATTCTAAATATGTGTAATTCTAAAAAACACATATTGGATTAGTGCCATAGAACTTAAAAAAACATAGTGGCATAGTGGCTGTTTTATAATGCTAAGTCTTCTATTTACAATTACCATTTAGTTTTGTTAAAGTGCCTGTTGCATTTGGCTTCAATTCGAAATGATGAGTTTGTGGTGAAAAATTACTTTTCCCAGCATGTACAATGAACAATTACCAGAGCTGTGTTTTCAACTACTTCTTGGTACTTGATCGTGTGGGATATTGACTAACAATGCACAGACCAGCATGTCTATCCTGGGAAATAGGTTTGTTGCGCCTGAAATGGATCATAACAGATAATTGTGTCCTGTAATGACAATTTGCTACACTGTTAATCAATCCATGCTCACAACCTACCATCAACAAGACAATAGCTGGCAGGAAAGATTTGAATATGCTCAAAACTATGCTAAACTGAAGATTTTCTTGACATCTTAATGTTGAATTGGTTGATTGACAACCAGTATGTATCGCAAGTTTGGTTCAGATCTGCCTTGTCCATTCACTTATGTGTTCCTTTAATATTGTTTGGAACTCAATTATTATTCATTGAACAGTTGTCGAAATATCATATTTGTACCTTATTACACACTTATACCCGCTGGATTATTTGTTTTAACTGCTTGAGATGATCCAAGGAATCAAAGATATTATTTTTAATTTGTCAAAAAATCGGTTGTTGTTCTAATGTGTCTGACACTCCTTCCAAGGATACATGCTTCCTCAATTGCAAATTCAAATGAATTACATATTCCCTCGAATTCAAATTCAATTGAGCTCAAGCATCGACGTATGGTCCAACGGTATGCTCAAATGTCTGGCCAACAAAAAGCAAAATACATACTTAGAAAAGTGTGCTTACAAAAATGAAATAAGATACATGATAGGATGTCAAACACTAGTCATTTCCTCATGCATACTTATGAGAGGACTCCATTCAAGACGTTACAATTGTCATATTACTTCTTGTGATGTTACAGAAGGTGAAGCATATACATAATCTCTCCTTGCAAAATCGTCTTGTGTTGTTCTAATATTTCTGTCACTCCTTCCAAGGATATATGCTTCCTCAATTGCAAATTCAAACGTTTCCTCATGCCATATTTATGAGAGAACCCCATTTCAAGACATTACAAATTGTCAGAGTAGTTCTTGTGCTTTTACGAAAAGTGAAGCATATACATGACGTTTCCTTGCGAAATCGTCTTGTGCTGTTCTAATATTCTAATATTTCTTTCACTCCTAGGGATACATGCTCTCTCAAATGGTACTTACTTTCCAGATGAGGTATGAAAGGACTTGTCTCTTTCGTTTGTCTGAATGAAGGAAAAAAGCATTCAATATTGAGCTCATATTACTGTTTGGTTCTCAGAAATTGCTAAAATGGTTCTCTCACTTGGTATTAGCTGTTGACTACTTGCATTCGAACGTGTCTTGCATCGTGATCTGAAGGTAAGTGACAACGGATAGTATCATTGTTGATTGTTTGTATGATAGTATCATTGACAATTGTTCCTCAAAATTGCAGTGCTCCAACATATTTCTCACCAAAGATCAAGATATACACGGTAAGCCATCTATCATCTCCATTTAACCATATTCAAAGAAGCTATCTGTTTGCTTCTGTATGTATGTAAGGTCCACTTCCACTTATTATTGTAATTTGTAAACGAAATGTTACAGTTTTCAGTTAACTTAAGGAATTATGTAGACGTCATATATACGTTACAGTATGATCCAAACACTCATGATTACGTCAAAAATGCTTTATTTCTTAGGAGAGATAAGATCAAATCAAAGAAATAATCTAACAACAACAAAGGTGTACAAATCTATGCAACCAAAACTCATGCCCGAGGAGCTTTTCATGGTTCTCCCATGATGCATATTATGCTAAAAGTGCATCATAACTTTCAAATCAACCGCCAGTGAAGATATCACGTAAGGTGAAAGAGCCAACGATCAATTTTGCTGCATGCGTGGATGTCATTGAAGTTTCCTCGTCCCCTGAAAGGAATGAGGAAACCAGAGTTATGATGTTTCTTTCTTTGTCTATAGTAATGATCCTATAATTATGATAGTAGAGTTGTCATAAAAGGAAATAAAAATAATATGTCTACGAAGATTATATCTATCAATTCTATTGCAATGACTCTTGATTTAGAATGTGCTTAAGACGATTCATTTTTTTTGCAAATTCCAGAATAAAATGAATTTCGATCTTCAATGCTTTTGACGTGGATTTCACGTGCACGCTTACTAGTATGGGTAACAGACAAGGTCTTCGTTCCTGTGCTCCAACACCGATTCTTGTGTGTGTGTGTGTTTTGTGTTTCTCAATCATCTATTTTACACCCATGCTTCTTTTTTATTCTATTTCTATGTTTTTATTTCCTGCTTTTTCAAATAAGCACTAAACTTGTGCCAGCTAAGCTAACTTTGCGGTTGGGATTGGGAAGATGCGGTATTCGATGGGCTAGTAAGTACGTAGACTTATATCTACTTTTGTTTCGACAAATAAATACGGTATTGGATTGCTCCTACTTTGGAGTAGTTTTTACTGTTTCAATGCTATCCTTATTTTCGAAATTAAGCTTTGTGACAAATGTAGCCAGTATCCTATTTTAGAAAAAAAAAGAGTACCTGTCTGGCAAACCCTACTGAAGTTTAACAACTTCTATTTAATGGTCGATCCGTCAAATGTTTTCAATCTCAAGTAGATTAATTCGCCCCTAAGCCACGGCTACCGACTTCTATTTTTTGGATACGCTGTTTGCCACATGGTTTAGAAAAAAAAACAGCTAGTAAAATACCAAAACATATAAAAGCAAGTCACCAAACAAGATTATATCGTAATTCACCACAATGCTACGTGGAGCCTCAATCAACGAGCTAATTTTGTATCTAGAGACGTGTTACAAGCCCTGATTTTGTTCAAGCTAGTGTAAAGTTAGTTAAAAAATAAACTTCCATGTCCTAGATCTCCTATATAGTGGCCTCTTCTTTGCGGCATATAAAACTATTTTTATGGTAATTAACTTTCAAATGAAGTGTCATTAAGGGTGTGTTTGGTTGAGCTGTGGCTTCAAAAGTCTCTTTGTGAGTGTGGGTGTGGAAAAGTCTTTGAGGTTGTGGGGTGTGGAAAAGTCAGTAAGTCGTTTGGTTCAAACAAGTATAAAACTTACCTCCTATCTCTATTTTCCTTGAAACAACAGTGAAACATCTCTCTATTTTCACCATTTCAAAAAGCAGAAAGCCAAAAGCCAAAAGCAGGGTCCAAGGTGCTTTCAAATCAGACTACCTAAAAGTAGTCGCTTCAAAAGCGACTGTTTCCACCCCTTTGGTTGGCTTTTAGCTTTTTGGAAGCAAAAGCAGCTCTTAAAAGCTCAACCAAAGGCACCCTAAACCAAATGGCCGGTCACCAAACAACTAATCAGCTAAAAGAACCCTAATACTAATTAACTCTAAACAGTATAATTAGCAATAATTAAAAAGGAATTAAGAATTATTAGAATGAATTAATTACAACTTTTAACTCTAGACCTCAAAAATGAATTAAAAACAAATTATTACAACCCTTTTGATTACAAGAATTGTGCATGCATAAAAAGCTATTTTCTAATTACAGATAAGGTAAGCTAAAGGCTAAATTAAAATTTTTTGCATTGCATTCCTTGCCCTATTTCCGTGTGTTGCCAACGTTAGTATTCCAAGTCGGCCACCCCTTCTTTTCTTTTGTAGTTGGAGAGCAAATTGAATAACAATCCAAGGGAGAATAAAAAAAGGGGGAAGAAGCTACTGTCAGTACCCTTAGACTCTTAGAGCCAAATAGAGTGGCGTTCATCAAGATTCCTAGACCGTCCTAGGCCAGGTAACGCCTGTCACCATAAGTGGGCCTTATCATTTGGCATTCAAACATCCAAAGCCCACATTTTCCAACTTACCTCAACCACAAAAAAAAATCCCAAAATAGTGAACGCTTAGAACCTTCAGTCCACCAAAGCCACAGGAAGCAAAACTCAAAAGAGGATAAGTATGAAGCATCCCCAGCTGTGCATAGCCAAGACCGAGAGAGAGGGAGGCCGAAACCTCCCACATATAAGCTAGCATTTCCAGCCTCACCTGCATCGCCCATTGCATTGCCAAAACAACCAAAGACACAAACCAACTGAGAGCTCATAGAGCCAACTGAAAGCACCCAACCCCTCTCACACCAAGAATAACCGAGCACACCAAGCCAGGCCAAAACCAAAAATATACCCATCGTCAATCATGGCCGAAGCCAGAGAGCTGATGTCGAGACCCCAGATTTCTGAATCCGAACCCTGTATGTATTATTGCACTAGTCCTAGATCAAAGCACATAGTCAAACAGTGATGACTATATAACCAATGAGAGACCATGTGGTTATGACCCCATGTTTGTGATGAGTAATTGACGAGTATTTCGGAAAGATTGAGTTTGGTTTGTTCGTTTCGTGCCATTATGGCATTTGGCTCAGTCGGGTGTGGTTAGTCGGTCTTGAGGCGTATTCTTCTTCCCGTTCGAGCTTTTGGGCCATATTATGCTTGAGTATGCTTAATTGATGCTAATTATGATTATTTGTGTCGAGCGGTGCTATGTGATGTGTTTCTTGTCTGTGATGGTTGCAGGACGTCGAGGCGGAGTCGTGGCGAGGCACGGGGTGACCGGACTAGGCACATGCGGTGTCGAGGTCAGAATGGTCGGATGTGTCGAAGACGGCAGAGACTCGAGGTGGTTGCGAGGCTTGGATGACAAGGAACGCGGAAGCTTCCCGGAAGGTGCAGGAGGGGCGTTTCGGTAAAAGCGCAAAGCTGCACAAGTGGAATCGGTTCCGTTCGGGATTTAGCGGACATAACGGGTTGGAGACTCGTTAGCCAAAGGCTATAAATCGGAGAGGGTTCCTGGTTGTATGCATGCATTCTAGGGCTTGAGGGGTTGTTAGGGTTTTGCATTAGTCAAAATGACCTTTGGAGAGGTTGTTTTGCTTTATGCTTTAGTTGTTGAGAGTGGTTGTGAGATGGCAGAAGGTTGTCTCCCGTAGGCCTCCTGTTGCATATATTTCACTCTTATGTGTTCTTGGGTTTCTTGAGTTTGAGAGAGGGAGAAGATGAGTTGATGCCCTTGTAATCATTCCTCTTGTATCAATCATGTATGGGGACTCCTTCGTGATCCTTGTGTTTTCTGGGAATGAATCCTTTCAAGAAGTCATTTGAGTTCTTGCTTCTCTGTTGGTTTTTATCTCTCGATGCTCTCTGCTCAATCTCTCGATTTTTGTTTTTGTGTTGATTCTTGCTGAGGAGTAGCAAAATGGATTGCTCTATGATAGGATTGTATTTCTAGACCCTTTGGTCGTAATTCCAAGAGCAAATTGATTAAATCTCAAGAATCACTTTTCCTCTCTTCTGCGTTCTTGTTTGTCTCTGTTCTTAGTTCTAGGGTTTGGTGAGGTTTTATTTTTCTCTTCCAAAGATGGTGCCTGATGAGTTCTCAAACCACGAGATTATTGCTTAGATGATTACCAAGTTTCATGAGCAAAAGATTGAAGATTGGTTGGGAATTTGATTTTTGGAGCAACTCTCTGTACTTTTTCAGATTATGGCTCAAATCTGAAATTCTTGATCTTGAGTTGAATTATGTTGTTTCCCAAGCTCATCTTGCTATTTAGGATGTTGTTGTGCTGCTCTGGGCTGGAAAAATTGAGAGCAAACCCTAAATTTCTCAATTTATGAAGTTCTGAAATATTATTCGGGTTTTCAGTTTTCAGTTTGCGCTCTTGGGTTGCTCTGGGATCAGGGGACCGGTCAGACCGGCCCTTGATCGGCGGTCAGACCGCTGTTCGGCTGGCGGTCAGACCAGAGGTCGGTAACCGGTCAGGCCGGACATTATGCGGCAGTCAGATCGGCAATTTGCCGGTGGTCAAACCGGCCTTGCCTGTGCGGTCTGACCGCCCCTGTGCATTTTGGCTGTAGGCTCTTCTGTTCTAGTGCTATCTTTTCTCCTTTTGTTTTCCATCTCTGCACATTTTTTGTTTGTCCAGTAGGATCCTCCAGAGAACATAATTTTTCCTCTTCATAGATTCTATATCTATTGGAGAGAAGATTTGAGTGGGTACTTCTTGGGGGCAAGTTTTTCGAAGCGACATTCACCCCCCTCTGTCGCCAACTTCGATCCAATAACCAACAACGCTTTATTACAATAATAGAGAATACAGACCATATGGCCTCTTTATTACAACTGAGGTTTCAAGGCCTCTCAAACTCACAAAACATAGCAGGAGCAAAAGAAATTCTAATGAAGACCCATCAATACGCCACAAGCAATTGACTTGGGAAACGCAACCTAGAACTTTGGAAAGCCTTCGTCATATCCACACACGAAGTAGTCGTAATCTCCTTCTTGAGCTTCATAATCCTTTGAGATTTGTTTTCAGTGCAGCATGTGACTACATAAAGTACTCTGCAAGTCTTGGGAAAAATACAGTAGATGCAGGGCATAACAAAGGAAGGATAATATGGTACTTTTGCACAAAGCAATATTTTATTTCAAATACCATTAAATATTTTCGAAGGCATTAATTTAATAAAGTAATTGCTTTAACAGAAACTATCAAGAATTTTCTAGTGAAGGTTCCATCCACCTACACTAGTTGACCAGCTCTAACTACCAAGGTTCAAGACTACAGGTTCCATCCACCCGCACTGGCTCCATCCGCCAGGACACACTTCCGAGAGTTCCATCCACTCTCGAGTTCCCAAAACTTTTACTTTAAAACCAAAACCAAAGATCTACCATGTGAAATCGCACCTTGTCCGCCCTTGACCGTGGGCACGACTATTCGAATAGTTTTTACACTCTGCAGAGGTTGTACAGTTTTACCCACAAGAGGTAAGTCATCTTAATAACCAACATGTTTCCTTAAGCATGAGACCCAGATAATTTATCACAAAGCCTTTACCTTACTCCGATCTAGCTAGACACCACCCGCTGAGGTTTCACCGCTAAAGGGTTAAATCCACCACAGTTAGAAGCCCCCCTCATGCGCCGTATGAGTACAGTAAATCCCTGTGCCTCACTGTGAGTAAACCAGTACACCTTGGCACCCACTTACCACTGGCGATATCTGAACTAAATCTTTGCAAATTAATCAACTAGGTCATACCCATATGGACTTGTGGTTGTACGGTAGTGCTCAGCTTGGACAATCACAAGCATCGGTCCTTAATTGACTAGGCCGGAACATTCACAATACAAGTTCTCGTGCTAAATCCGCACCAATCCAATCTTACCATACGCCTAAGTCCAAAACAATTTTCACCATTTTATTTTAGTTTAAAAACAATCGCAATACTTATTGCCACTAAATTATTTAAATAAAAGTTTAAATCATACATATCAATTTTCCACCCGAAGGGTTATACTGACCGACTAGCTTGTCTAAGCAGTTACTACCGTTCTGAAATTAACAATCTCAACACTGAGACAAGAGAAACATAGGGTGACAAAGGTACATGGTTGTCAATGTCAAATGAGGGCATAACAATTATCGGTTTAACTATTATCCTTAAAACAGATATTATCATTTTATGTAACATAGCAAATGCATTTAAATTTAAAATAAGAAAATGATGTTGGTAAACATAGGTACAAGATGATCAAAGGAGACTTGCCTTCTTGCACGTTTTTTGGACCTTCTTGCTGCGACTTAGAATATTCTTCGGCGACGTTGGGTTCTACACGCGAAATGACAAATACAAATGAATAAATAAATACAAATAAAATCACAAAAATCCAAAATATATACTGGAAATAATTTTATTATTTTATATGAATTTAGAAATTTGAATCACAAAATTCAGAGTTCGGACGACGGAGAACAAGCGATTGGAAGGTCGAATGGATTGGAAATTCCAGAAAATGCAAAACCGAGGGAATATTCCTTGGCATCTTATTTTGCTGAAATTTTAGAATTATTTGAGACTATGACGTGTGGGGCCCAGCTGTCATTGAGTAGAGATTTTTTATAATAATATATGACAAGTGGGTCCCGTTGTCGTTGGAGTGGTGAAAATGGCCAAGAGCTAACAGGAAAAACTTGCATTGCTTAGGATTCGAACACAGGACCTCGCAGGTGATGCAAATGCTCTTTTGTGACATGGAGCTAACACAAAGGAATGAAGAGCTAACAGCAAACTCTTCTCTTATGAAGAACACACGAAGCAGAGCATGGAAGTGACGGCCATGGTGGATGGAGGCGCCGATGAGGAAAGAGAGTGGGCGGCATGGGAACCACCAAAATGGAACCGCGGAGAGGTCCTCTACCCAATGGTGGTGGTGGCAACATCGGAGACGGAGCGAGGTGGCGGTGGCAGCGGTTGAGGCACACGGCGGCGGCGGCCACACGGGGCTCCGGTAAACCGACGATGTTCTGGAGAAAGTGGAGTGAGCATGAGGTCGCCAGAGACATAGTGAACGCGATGGTGAAGTTGGTTTGGCTCGAGAGTGGCCGAGAATGGCCCGCGATGGCGATGACAGTTGGCATTGTGGTGGCGCACGATGGCGGAGCTCCTCGGCCAACCGTTGAGAGAGCTAAGCTATGGGTTATATTGAGGGGATGGAGGTGATGCTATCATCGCAAGGAATAGAGAAAGTGCTCACTGAGGACGACGAATCAATGGCGGAAGTCAAGAACGGCCGATTCCGCAAAAAGCTCAATTCTCGCTGATTGGCTGCACGAAAAATTTAATAAAAATGGTGGATGAGTTGCTTGGATGCTAAGACAGGAGATGACATGAGCAAAAGTTGAAAAACTTCACCGGAATGATGAATGCCCAAATCGACGGTGATGGTTGACGTTCGGGTTAATGAGAAATTCTCATCGTCAGAGCTCCGAAGGTGCTAAGATTCTAAGGGGATGAAAAGGGGATAGAAGAGGTGTTGGTGTGCCAATTTGTAGCCTCTCTTATGATTCGAATCGGCGGGAATACAAGTAATTTCGGCGACAGTTTTGGTTTTTAGAAATGGACAAAAGAAATGGCAGCAAAAACACTAATGGAAGGTGGTAACAGATGAATTGACTCCAGCGATGAATGTGCGGTGTTGTTGGGATCGAAACACTTCAGACGGAATTGAATTCGGACACTTGGATGGAAAGTTATGGGGAAAGAATGGAAATTGCTTTTGCGCTCATTTCTATTTGCATGGACGACGGACAAAGGATGACGATGATGAACAGTGCTCAAATGACTGTAGCATGAATAGTTCCTGAGAGGGGAGAGAAGAAAGAAAAGAGAGAAAAGTAAAAGAAAAGAAATAGTAAGTCAAGAAAAAAATTAGATTGGGCCCAGAAAAATAAAATAGACATTTTTTCTGGTGATTTAAAATTTTGGAGATTTGATTTTGAATTTTTGGATTTTGAATTTGAATTGGAGATTCAGAATTTAGCGGAAGAATGAAAATTGTAATTTTGAGATCTCTTCTAGAACTTCACAAATAATCCAAATAAAATCCAATTAAAAATCCCACAAATTTTAAATAATTAATTGGAATTAGTTTTCAAAGAAAACAACATTGTGGGATGTTACAGCTGACATCCACAAAAAGCCCACAGCCCATTGAGTAAGAAGAGAGGTGTGTCGGAAAAGGGGAGGTAGAAAGTAGAGGAAGACGAAGGAGAGTGTGGACCATGGGACCAGGAGGCCGACCGGGTGGACCACCACAAGCTGACATTCCTGACCACGACAAGAACCTCGGTGACACCTTCATCCACATCCACAACTGCGTGAGAACCACACCGCGACCACCACCAACTAGCAAGCTTCCCATTCTCAGCCCGACATAAGTAGGCCCACCTTTTCCCTTCCACCTTTCTTCTTTTCCCCTTTTCGGATTCATCCTGCATAAGCGCACAAAATGCTCAGCATTATTCCTCCTCAGCTCGTCCGGTTGAGCCAGCGGTGAGAAGGAGGAGAAGCCACCCAACCCAACCGATGGATACCATCAGAATCGATCGCTCATCCTAGCACCGTGAGCAGCCTTGGACTTGGAGAACCACTCCTGGGTGTGAGAACCCCAAGAACTAAGTCTCGTAAGCATGACCACTAGGATCCCCCAAGAACCGGGTGTGGTAAAAATTTGTGCAAGCATAACAAGAACAATAACAAGAATCAAAATGCATAAGCTCGAATAGGGGTAGAGGAGGAGGTATAACTAGAAAGTAAACAAAGCAGGGCCCCCCAGCCACGATAATAGGCCAAGAACCAAGCCCACCGTATTATCCACCTCGACCAGTGGCATCCTCCTTGAGGGTGAAGAGGAGGTTGATGGAGTAGCCAAGTAGTAGCCGAGTAGTCAGAGGCCGAGCTATTGAAGTAGCTGAGTAGTAGCGGAGTAGTCAGAGGACAAGTAGTCGGAGTAGCTAGAGTTCGAGGAACCTGAGTAGCTGGAGCACCCGTCAAGTTCACAGGGCTAGCCAAAACCCACTGAGTACCTGTAAATCCAATAGGTAACCGCTAGATCAGGTGAGTGGCCATCAGATCCAGCAGGTAGCCACCAGATCTGGCTATAGGGAGCAGCAAAGGCCATAGATCCGGCGAGGAGCGACTCGAAAGAGGGCACATCCACACCAATCTGAGCCGAAAGAGGGAGGTGCATCGAGGAGTCAGGTGAGGAAAAGCATACCTCAAGGATGAAGGGAGGAGGAAGCGAGCACTGGCGCCAAGAAGGGAGAATGAGAGAAGAGGAGCGGCGGCCAGGAGCTAGAGCATCAGCCGAATGGAGGAGGAGGAGCATTTTTTGTTGGCTAAGAGAGACCGAGCGTTAGAGGTAAAGATGAGAGGAGTGTGTGGATTGTCAGCCGAATGGAGGAGGAGCATTTTGTCGGCTGAGCGGTCGTAGGCTGAGCACAGCCGAGTAGCCAAGAGTTGGGCCAGGCCAAAGGCCTGGGCCTTCGAGGCCATTTGAATAGTTAACGTAGCAGGCTATTAAATAGATTCTAGCACCGTAGATAGGTTAGAAATCTACAAAAGCGGGAAGGGAAATTGTTCTAATCTAATAGTACCTTAGATAGATATTTTTCTTATAATTGTTCTAAGACTAGTAATGCCAGTTTGGAAGTGAGTAAGTCCTAAGGTGCTATATGCGTAGGTGGAGTGTTGGGCCAGGAGCCGGTACCAACCAAACGCTCTTGGAAGTTGGTAGAGCCCAGGTGAGTGACTCGGTACACCTGCAGAAAATAGATGGGCTGGAGAATTGAGCAACGTAACCTAGAAAAAGTTCTATACTTTGAACTTGACCCCACACCAAAGGAAGTGTGGAAAGCTTAGTTAAGATGGTTCAAAGTAGCCATGGGTATAGTGGCACAAGCCTATGCAATGACAAATAAAATTATGAATTCATGTTAGTCTCTTGGATTGGGGACTATGGTGATCACTAGTGATCTTTCTTCACCTGAGTGAAAAGTTGAATTTTCATAAATTAAAGTATGTCACTTAATTTGAGAATGCTAATTTCTGAAGATAAATGATTAGAAATGGCAGTAAGGACAAAGAGAGGCATGCAGTGTATTTTACTATTATTACGCTTACTGAGTACATTAGTACGCACCCTTGCTATTATTTCCCCTGTGAGACTCTACTCCGATCAGGGATTACTCTGAGCCAGATGAAGGGGCAGCTGGCATAGCAGAGTTCACTGGAGAGGAGGACGGCGGTTATGAGGAGTTGGGGGAGGTGGACCCCTATACTACAGTTGAGATGAGTAGGCGTCCTACTGAGCTGTGCCGGAGAGCCTTAGGGTATCAGTTGTATCTTTTTCCCTCTATGTATTTGTATTAACAACCATAGCCCTCGTGGCAAGTACTTAAATAAAAGTACAGTTTCTATATTATTATTCTGATGCGCGACTCTGTTAAAGGCCTATTATTTGTTGGAACAGTGTTCTACTTAGGCAAATAATAATCCGTTGCTTAAGTGTGATTGTCCTTGGGATAATTACACAAGGCGTGACATGTGGTACCAGAGCAATAAGTAGGGCCACGCTAATAATGTAGATACTGTAGTAGGACTTAAGTGGACCTTTCTCACTTGCTATATTGCACTAAGTACTTTTATTTAATTCTTACCTTCACATCAATTTCCATTCCATTCTGTCTCAAAATTATTATATTAAAAGCTCATCTCTCTTATAGGCAGTACCTGTACTGACATAGAACCCCTACTTTTGCAGGATGGCTCGTTTCAGTGTTCCATCCGACAGGATCCACGGGGAGCATGTATTGATGCTAGGGAAGCTACTGTATTTCGTAGGAGCTCCTTTTCTAGAGTATTTTTCGGAGTTTCCAGGGAGTGGTGGTGCACAACGCTTAGGAGTCATTGTAGCAGGGATTCCCCTGAACCTAGCATATAGTCTAGAGTGTGTTGAGGAGTAGTGCTTAGCATATGATTACCTACCCCTTCAGGAGGCAGCCCACAAAGGCCACACATGTACTTCAAGCATACTTTAGCAACCAGCTGAGAGATTCCACCTATTGCCCTAGGTAGCCAGGGTAAGCAATTTGGTCCTATTCCTTCTAGGCAATCCATCGAGATGCCTTCACTTACCATAACTGCACTGCAGAGGAGACAGTTGGCACGATGCTACTAGTTAACACCTTACTCCATAACACCACTTATGGGGCTTTAGCACGAGTAGAGGAGGCCTCAGAGTTTTGAAGGAGGCATTGCAGTGACTTAGAGATAGAGTCCTTGAGAGGATCCCACTACTCCACTGCCTCAAGTGCCACCTCCCAACCATCGATAGAGATTCCAGGGACCAGCTATCCCGGTGCCCCACCTCCAGCCCCAACACCGCGTTGGTTTTACCCTCCACCGTGAGAGAGCTGACTATATCCCAGTACTTTCCATGAATTATGTCCTAGATTCTTTTTTGATTATTACTCCTATATTCCTACTCCACTTTATGATCCCTACCCTGACCTTCCTACCCCGCCACCTTAGGGAGACCAAGGAGATGCCTCAGTACCTGGACTTTTTCGCTCCCACCCCCATTTTCCTAGACCAATGACCAGTGGAGCCCACATTACTGTGCACCTAGATCCTATCCAAGACTCAGTTGCCCTTGAGGAGCTCTACCAATCTTGCTTTGGGGATCCAGGTAGCAGTTGTACAACTAGTTGGGGAAAGGGTACTAGCCAAGGGCCTAGGGGAGGCCACAGGGATGAGGGAGATGAGGATGGAGAGGGATAGGAGAGTGACCCAGAGGAGTGAGAGCCAGTGAGCCCTTTGCCTGTGAGATCCTTTGGGAGTGTATTCCATCTGCTAAGTGGTATTGTTATCTTGTTGTATAATTCAGCTTATGCACTACTTCTAGCATAGCCCTAGCATTGGCATCATGATTTGTACTAGTATGCTTTACATTCCTGTCACTTATTTCTATTTTAGTCAGAGCATGTTTTACTCCCTTGTACATGCTATTGTTTTGTTCAAACTGGTAGGCTTGCAATTCAACATAGGATAGGTTACATGGGAACTAGAAGTGGCAATCTCACTTTAAGGCATAGGTAGTAATGCCTGGGCTAGAGGCATAATTCTAGAACTCTGGCATGGACTTCCTTTCATCTTCAGACAAGTATGGACCATGCCCATAGGTTTTCTTTCCTTTTCATCTATTACACTGAAAATGATCATCAGCCTGCGGGAAGAACGATAATAAAAAAAAATAAAAACAAAGATAAACTAACAAAGGCTGACTATATAAAATGACTAATCCCCTTGCAAAAATCATATTTCCTGAACGAGTGGTTCGTGGCACTCCTGGGCATGTAGCTTGGGCATACCTAGAAACAAAATCCAGGGCGTACTCAGGGATGAGCCCTGAGCGCTTTCCAAACGTGTAGTTTGGACGATCTTGAGAGTGGGTTCTCGAGCGAGCCTAAGCGCGAGATCCAGGGTAGTGTAGGTTTACACTCATAGGCAAGCTCTGAGCATTTTCCAAACATGTAGTTTGGACAGTCTCAAGAGTGGGTTCTCGAGCGTAGCTAGGCATGATAGTCCCAAGTAGTGTAGGATTTGGATCTTTTGCCTTATTTTTATTTCTTTTCTGGTGTTATTTGCGCTAATGTATGTGTGCTCTAAAGACCAAGCCTAAAAGTGAGGTTAATACACTATTCTACAAACTCAAATTGGTTATTCCTATCCCTATTCAGATGCTTCAACATTTTAAATAGAGGTGGCCCTACAACAAACAGTAAAACTTCCTTTCCTCGAAAACGTTGCTTAGCAAAAATAAATTAGAGAGACTAGCCCAGTTGCTCCTCCAAATAAAATCAGCCAAGATTTAAATTACTAATAAAGAACCACATTGCCTCTCGCCCTACAGGATGGAAGACCATCATCAAAATGAGCAGGAGTTAGGATTGAGACTTAGTCCTTTTCCACATACTCAAATAGGAGGAACCGCTGTAGCAAATCCTAAGAGGATAATACCTGAACGGACCCCACCAATTGACGTGCCAGGCACCAGGCACCCAACATCAGCTGAAACCACAGATCCCTTAGGAGTCATGGGAGAAGTCCTCTGATATCTAGAAAATTCTAGAAACGAATCCCAAGACAATCAAAATCGCTTTATAGAAGCGCTATTGACTAGAGTGGCAGCACCTTACCACCCATTCACGCATGGAGTTAGCCTTGGGGACTTTCTACAGACTCATTCCCTTATGTTTGCTAAAGCAATAGATCTTTTAGATGCTCGTGACTAGCTAATAGAGACAGGGAACAAGTTAGACACAGTAGGTTGTTCCAATGAAGAGAAACTTCGCTATGCTGCCCACCAATTGATCGAACTTGCAACCACATGGTGGCTTAATTATACCCATAACCGTGTGAGTGAGCAATCCATTTCCTGGGAAGAGTTCCAGCAAAGGTTTAGAGAGACCCATGTGCCCACGGGAAGGATGGAATTAAAGAAAAGAGAGTTTAGAGCCTTGACCTAGGGGGTAAGCAAACAATAGATTACCTCAGTCAGTTCAATGACCTCTCCCATTATGCAACCACTGATGTAGACACTAAGGAAAAGAAGATAGATTCATGGAGGACATGCACTCCCACCTTAAGATGCTTCTATCCATCCACAAAATTGCTGAGTTCCAAGACCATGTTAATTGGGCCATTGTATTAGAAAGTGAGCATTCTAATCTCATAGAAGAAAGGAGGAAGAGAGCTAAAGTGGACCATCATTCCACTCCTACCTTTAAGCCCCACCACCAATGCAACCATCCAATCCACCTTGATATGGACCTCCAAAAACTAGGCCAAATAATCCCACTTTCCAGAGGCCAACTGCCCCATAGTGGCCAGTATAGCCATCAGGTGTGCCAAGTGCGGACAGGGCCACTTAACCAAAGACTACTTGAGAGGCACTGATGCTTGATTCAACTATGGAAAGCCAGGCCACCGTAAGATTGATTGCCCTTATGCCCATGGGACAAGCAATACAACCCACTAACGTGCCACGTTTGCCAGCCCCAGCTCCATACCAGAATATCCGTCCAAACCCTCTTAGAAACAACCAGATTGTCTTAGCAGGAGCGGGAAAAGGAGGACCAGCAAGGCTCACTCATGTGACTACTGAACAAGTTGGAGAAGCCACTGATGTCATCACTGATAAATTGCTACTACCACCATCTATGGGTATCATACTATTTGACCCAGGGGCAACGCATTCGTTTATTTCCCATAGATTTCTAGTAGAAAACAACTTAACCTCTAAACCTCTAGATAAATCCATGATGGTTAGTACGCCGGCGGGAATCATAGAATTGTCATCCATAAAAAAAGGGACAAGCTATTATCATCCATTATACAAAATTTCTAGCCAACCTCCATGTCATAGATCTAAGCAGCCTAGAGGTAATTCTGGGTATGGATTGGTTATCTGCCTATGGGGTAAATATAGACTGTAAATCAAAGAGTGCCTCTGTTAGAAAACTAGATGGAACCAGATTAACCTACCTAGGAGCCATAACGCGATCAAAGTCATCCTTCCCTAATATGGCCAGTATCCAAGGAAAGGAAGTGGAAGATATACTAGTAGTAAAAGAATTTCCAGACATCTTTCCTGAGGAGTTACCAGGGATGCCCCCTGATAGAGAAGTGGAGCTTGCCATTAATCTCCTTCCTGGCACTGCACCTATTTCAAAGAGACCATACAGGATGAATGCGCGTGAGTTAGTGTAACTAAAAAAGCAATTAGATGACCTTGAAGTCAAGGGCTTCATTAGAGAGAGTACGTCACCATGGGGAGCCCCGGTGCTATTTGCAGAGAAGAAGGATGGTGGATTGAGGTTATGCATGGACTACCGGGAGCTTAACAATTCCACCATCAAAAATAAATACCCGCTACCCAAAATAGATGACCTATTTGATCAACTTAAGGGAGCAAGGGTATTTTTGAATATTAACTTAAGATCATGCTACCATCAAATCAAGGTCAACACTACTGATATTGAAAAGACAGCCTTTGTCTCCAGATACAGGCATCATGAGTATACCGTTGTTCCATTTGGATTAACCAATGCTCCTACTATCTTCATGAACCTTATGAACAAACTCTTCATAAAGTACCTTGACAAATTTATTGTTGTCTTCATTGACAATATCCTAATCTACTCAAAAAGTGAGGAAGAATATCTTCAACACCTTACTATCGCCTTAGAAATCCTCATAGAAAACCAATTGTTCACCATATTTAACAAATGTGAATTTTGGCTTGACCATGTAGCATTCTTAGGCCACATCTTTTCTGGGAGAGGAATTGAAGTGGACCCCACAAAAATTGCAGCAGTTACCACCTGGGAGCACCGTACCAATGTCATTAGAGTACGTAGTTTCCTTGGATTTGTAGGGTATTACCGTAGATTCATAAAGGGCTTCTCGCAAATTGCCACCCCACTCACTAAACTTCTTAGGAAGGATGTGCCATATGTGTGGACCGACACGTGTGAGCACAATTTCCAAGCCTTGAAACAGAGATTAACCACTGGCCCTATCTTAACCCTCCCTGAAAATGGAGTAGAGTACGTAGTGTACTGTGACTCTTCCAAATATGGGATGGGAGGCATACTAATGTACAAAGAGAAGGTTATAGCCTATGCTTTGATTCGTTAGGTTGCACAGATCCAAATTATCTCTATCGGTCCTACACCGTGAAGATCGGGCAATCCCCTGCATCACCAAACGTCACCACCTCATCATTGAAGACCACACCTCTAAGTTAATATAGGAGTTGGCCAAAATGAGAATAGAAGTTAAAGCCACCACTTCCAAGGCCACCATAGCTGCCATGACATTCCACCCTACCCTACTTGACCAAATACGAGAGAAACTACTTCTAGACCCTTTCATGAAAGAGGAAGTCCAAAGAATCAAGGAAGGTCAACTCCGGACTGACCAATATTGCATCGAGGCTGCTCTTGAATTAGTAACTCTTGATTGAACATTATTGGCTTGTGCATCACCCACTTGGCCGATTTTTAAAAAATTCAAAGTTTAGAGAGAGAGAGAGAGTTTGTGACCCATATACCCCTACCTTCTACCAAAAGTTTGTGATCCATATACCTCAATAGACTCAGAAAAGTGATTTGAAGAGATTTGGGTCAGTGGCCGGGTAGCAAAAAAAGGTGTGAGAAGGCTGATTTGGGTGAGTGGTTCTAGTCCATAAATTTAGTTTGAGTAACTAAAATTCTTGAGCAATCTTGTGCCCTCTATTCTTATTATTGCAATTGGCTAGCATCTTTCCTAGTACTTGGTGCAAAACGAGCTATTTATTCCTCAATTTTAGATTACCTCTATTTAGCTCATTCTTTTGTTTGCATTGAGTCACATTGGTCTTTGCGTGTGCGTTTCTACACTTCACTTAAACTTTTTGGATCAGCACTTAGGCAAATTATTTTTAGCTTGGACTATTACTTAACTTAACAACATCAAGAATTTCAGATTGCATAGGTTGATATTTCCTCCAAGCTCCACATATAAGCCATTGTTATAACAGTGTTTGTGCAAATGAATTCACTTAATCTACCGCCTTGTGTTGTCTACCGTCATCAAAGTGCGTGCAGCTTTTCAATTCCATCAAGGACGCATAAGAACTTCTGTTGGTAAGAGAAGGTGAGGTTGAGTGAATTCCACAAATAAAACTTTCCACATCCACATACATAGCTTGTCTTGTTATTTGCATTAACCATGGCAGGAAAAGAAGGAGAACAAGCATATTGACCCAGGCGGACCTTGAGAAGCTCATGAGTAATTTCAATACTCAGTTGAATGACAACATGAGCGTCTTGAGGAGGGAGATACTAGAGGAGCTTCGCAAAGAACGGGGCCCAGTTGGCGTCCATGATGGAGGTTTGAGCTTGATGAGACCGATGAGGAGAGGGTTGCACGGTTCGCTAAAGAAGCTCAAGCAGATCAAGCCGTTGCCAATGCGGATCGACCACCCTTTCTCAGGCGTGGGGGAGATGTTTTGGGTGCTGACCATGGCCAATGGAGAGGTCGTGGCCGTGGGCACGGTGGTGCCACCCACAATGAGGAGTTCGACGACGACTTTTGGCTACACCACAATGACAACTATCAACGCCATGGCTGTCGTCATGATGACCCGTGCATGGAGGAGAAATTTGGAAAACTCAAATTCACTATTTCCAAATTTGAAGGTGCTTCCAATCTAGACGTCTATCTCACATGGGAGCTCAAGGTAGATAAAATCTTTCGGATGCACAATTATTTGGAGGAGAAGAAGCTACATATGGCATCACTTGAGTTTGATGGGTATGCATTGATTTGGTGGGAGTAAGTGTTGAACCAAAGGAAAGATAATGAGGAACCTCCAATTGCATCGTAGGTTGAAATGAAGCAAGAACTGAGAGCACGCTTTATTCCTAACACATATAAATATGATCTTTTTGATAAACTGCAGGATTTGAGATAGGGAGGTCGCTCAGCAGAGGAATACTATAAGGATATGGAGCAAGCTATGATTAGGGCACATGTGCATGAAGATGAAGAGCAAACACTTGCACATTTTTTGTTTGGTCTAAACAAAAACATTAAAGGCATTGTGCAATATCAACCCTACAATACTGTTGTTGATTTGGTGCATCAAGCGACTAAGGCAGAGAAGCAGTTATTAGAAGATTTAAAACCAGCACCAAGGGCATCATCTTTCAACTTGAAAGCTCCATCATCATCATCAACTAATGCCACCAAAACACGATTCAGTTTGCGACGAGGTACATTTTCAGCTAGTACTAACTCAAATACTAATCTCGTTCTTCCTTAATTGCAAAATTAGTACATACACCAAGCGAGAAGAGGGCTACTCCATCCTCTATATCCTCAATTGGGGCTACAACAAAGAGTAGAGAAATTCAATGCTTCAAGTGTTTGGGGCATGGACATATTTCTGGATGGTGTCCCAACAACCGAGTTATGCTTGTGACGGAAGATAGAGAGTATGAATTTGCAAGTGAAGATGAGGTTGAGCTTAGTCATGAAAAGGGAGAGGCATTAGTTGTCACCAAAAATTTGAGCATACTTGCACAAGAAGGAGATGCACATCCGCAGCGATTCAACTTGTTTCAAACACAAGCCAAGGTAAACAATAAGGTAATCAAACTTATTATTGATGGTGGTAGTTGTCATAACTTGGCTAGTGTTGAATTATGTGAGAAGCTTGGTTTAAAGATGCTGAAACATCCACGTCCATATCAGGTACAATGGTTTAGCAAATGTGGGAATGTGAAGGTACAATTTGTGGTGCATGTTACTTTCAAGATTAGTGATTATGAGGACACTGTTGAATGTGATGTGGTGAATATGATAGTGTGCCATTTACTGTTGGAAAGGCTATGGCAATATGATAAAAGTGTGCAACATGATGGCCGTTCTAGTAGATATGCTTTTAAGTGGAAGGGAAAGACAAAAGAGCTTAATTCAATGGCTCCTAGTCAAATACATGCTGAATTTCAGCAAAAGAAGCTTGCTAAAAATGAAGGTAACAAGAAAGAATAGAGAGAATTTCACACATCGGTGAGTGAGAGCCACAAGCCAAATATGAGAGGAAAAAGTAAGAGCGAGAGAGGGCTGGTTATGTTAGCCACAAATCAGATTTGAGAGATGTGAACAATGACCCATCAAAGATACAGTTTGTGCTTGTGTACAAAGAAGCAACTGTTTTGCTTTCAACTAATAACTTAACCTCTCTTCCTAGTGGTGTTTCCTCTCTTTTGCAGGCCTTCAAAGACGTGTTTCCAGAGGAGATTCCAGCAGGACATCCACCATTGCACGGAATAGAGCATCAAATTGATCTAGTTCCTAGCGCGTCACTTCCAAACCGTCCACCATACTGCACCAATCCAGAGGAAACCAAAGAAATTCAGCGCTAAGTGCAAGAGCTACTTGAGAAATGGTACATACGCAAAAGTCTTAGTTCTTGCACTGTCCCTGTAATTCTTGTTCCTAAGAAAGATGGTACATGGAGAATGTGTGTCGATTGTCATGCCATTAACAACATCACTGTTACATATCGTCATTCTATTCCTAGGTTAGATGATATGCTAGATGAACTTAGTGGTGCTGTTATATTCACTAAAATTGATTTGAGAAGTGGATACCATCAAATTCGGATAAAACTTGGTGACGAATGGAAGACTGCTTTTAAAACAAAATTTGGATTGTATGAGTGGTTAGTAATGCCTTTTGGTTTAACTAATACACCTAGTATATTCATGCGATTGATGAATCATGTTTTAAGAGCATTCATTGGCAAGTTTGTTGTGATATACTTTGATGATATATTGATCTATAACAAAACGATGGATGAACACATTGATCATATTAGACAAGTGCTAGAAGTGCTTAGAAGTGAGAAATTATATGCTAATTTGGACAAATGCCCTTTTTGCACTGATAAAGTTGTGTTCGTAGGCTATGTTGTTTCCGGACAAGGCATTGAGGTAGATGAATCTAAAACTAAAGTAATTAAGAATTGGCCTATCCCTGTGAATGTTAGTCAAGTCAGAAGCTTTCATAGTCTTGCTAGATTTTATCGTCGTTTTGTTAAAAATTTCAGCACCATTGCTGCCCCATTAAATAAGTTAACTAAAAAGGGTGTTGTGTTTGAATGGGGTGCATCACAGGAAAACACTTATCAAGAACTAAAGAAACGATTAATTGACGCACCATTGCTCGCTTTGTCTGATTTCACTAAGACTTTTGAAATTGAATATGATGCTAGTGGAATAGGTATTGGTGGTGTTTTAATGCAAGAATAAAAACTAATAGCATACTTTAGTGAGAAACTAGGAGGTGCTCAATTGAACTATCCTATGTATGATAAAGAATTGTATGCTTTGGTGCGTGTGCTTGAAACTTGGCAATATTATCTTTGGCCTAAATAATTTGTTATTCACTCTGATCATGAAACTTTGAAATATTTGAAAATTCAAGCTAAACTGAATTGTAGACATACTAAGTGGGTAGAATTCATTGAAACTTTTCCATATGTTGTTAAGTACAAGAAAGGAAAAGAGAATGTGGTAGCTGATGTTTTATCTAGGAAGAATGTGTTTTTAAATCAATTGGAAGTAAATGTACCTGGATTAGAGAGCTTGAAAGATTTATATGCTTCTAACCATAAATTTTCAGAACCATATTCTAAATGCAAAGATGGGAAAGGATGGGACAAGTTCCATGTTCATGATGGGTTCTTATGTTGGGCTCACAAATTGTGTGTTCCAAATTCGTCCGTGCGTTTGCTTTTATTGTAGGAATCTCATGCAGGACACTTGAGGAGAGAAAAGACCTTCATGATGTTGAGCGATCACTTTTATTGGCCTAAGATGAGGCGTGATGTCGAAAGGTTTATACAATCAGTGGCGGATCTAGGAAAATTTTTTGGAGGGGCTGAAGTACCTTCAGCTCGACCTCAGCCCCTTCTACATTATACATCCATGGCTAAAAATTTAGGGGGGGCTCCAGGGGGCTCCAAGGGTCCGGTAACGGTAGGGGGGGCTCGAGCCCCCCCCGGCCCCGCCCCACCGCTGGATCCGCCGCTGTATACAACGATGTGTGACATGCCACAAAGCAAAATCTAAACTTAATCCACATGGTTTATATACTCAACTTCATATTTCTAGTGCACCTTAGGAGGATATTAGTATGGACTTTATTTTAGGATTGCCTAGGATTAAGAGGAGGAGGGATTCAATTTTTGTTGTTGTGGATAGATTCTCTAAAATGACACATTTTATTCCCTGTCACAAAAGTGACGATGTGTCGCATGTAGCTGACTTATTTTTCAGGAAAATTGTAAGATTGCATGGCATGCCAAGGATAATTGTTTCAGATCACAATGTCAAATTCATGAGCTATTTTTGGAAGACTTTGTGGGCCAAGCTCGGGACAAAGTTGTTATTCTCAACAAATTGACACCCACAAACGGATGGACAAACGGAGGTGGTGAATCGAACACTTTCAATGCTGCTACGAACGATGATCAAGAAAAATCTCAAAGAATGGGAAGATTATTTGCCGCATGTGGAATTTGCATACAATAGGGCGGTATATTCTACTACTCTATTGTGCCCTTTCGAGGTGGTGTATGGTTTTAAACCAATCACACCATTTTATTTGCTGCCACTTACACTACATGAACAAGTTAATATGGAGGCATCCAAACATGCTGAATCTGTGAAGAAACTTCGTGCCAAGACTAAACAAGAAATTGAAAAGAAAGAATGTTACTATGCTGAGAAGGCGAACA
This sequence comes from Dendrocalamus sinicus, assembly GCA_036346575.1. Classification (NCBI taxonomy): domain Eukaryota; kingdom Viridiplantae; phylum Streptophyta; class Magnoliopsida; order Poales; family Poaceae; genus Dendrocalamus; species Dendrocalamus sinicus. The sequence continues at coordinate 105,902 of JAYEVI010000135.1, forward strand.
AGTCAAGAAACAAGATGTTGTTTGAATCAGGTGATTTGGTTTGGGTGCATCTACGCAACGAACCCTTTCCGGATAAGCACAAATCCAAGTTAATGCCTCAGGGAGATGGTCCATAAAAAGTACTTGAAAAGATCAATGATAATGCATGCAAAATAGAGCTTCTAGGTGATGATTATGTTGTGAGTTCTACATTCAATGTTGCTGACTTATCACCATTCTTTGGACCGAAAGAATCAGAGTTGAGGACGACTCCTTCTCAAGAGGGGGAGGATGATGAGGACATTCCGATTGGTCCGATTACGCGAGCACAAGCTAAAAAGATTAATCAACAGGTGAACTCGCTCCTAATAAATTTGGCTTTAATTTACATGAGAATTGGCTACTACCTAATGCTAGTATTTTAATTGGTCTCGTGTTTTGCATGAGGAGATGTTGGGATGCCGAAGCCTGAAGAAATCAGCCGAGCAAAATGTGCATGTCAATCGAGGCAAAGAAAAAAATCAAAAGAAATACATGCATGATGACCGAGACCACTTGATGGAAACCGAGACCACTTGATGGAATCCCAAGTCAAGGCTTCAATTGGTGCATGCATGCATGGGCATCAGATGGAGTATGCACATGGGATTGGAACGACAACAAGGAAGCATGTGTGCTGTTGTGAAGGAATAAACAAATGTGTGTGATCATGTATTTTACTTTCTGGTTTGGAGTCTGAATACCAGGAGAACCAATTAAGAGTCAGAGTTGGCACATGTCCGAGTCATATTTTGTGGTGGCTTCCCCATGGCCGATATTACTTCCAGTCGGCCCAAGGCCTTTTGTTTGCATGGTCAAGGGAGGTTCCGCCTCGTTAGAGTTGCACATTATTTTCTTTGTAAGACAGACCACAAAAATCAATCTATTAGTTTCAGAGAGCTATACGCTTGTTCCTCCTAGGGTTTGGCATACGATTACAACCTAGAGGGGAATCGGGCGTTCTTCCCCATCATTCTTGTGTTTCCTTGCGATTGGGCGGAGCAACGACGTATCTACTTGGTGGTCGGGTAGACGGGATCACGAGCATGTGGTTGGGAGAATTCTTTTGTCGCAGGTTGCTGTTCTAACAGTGGTTGCCGCCATCGATTCGTCAGGTTGCACGGATCCAAATTATCTCCATCGATCCTACACCATGAAGATCGGGCAATCCCCTGCATCACCAAATGTCACCACCTCATCATTGAAGACCGCACCTCTAAGTTAATACAGGAGTTGGCCAAAATGAGAATAGAAGTTAAAGCCACCACTTCTGAGGCCACCCTTGCTGCCATGACATTCCACTCTACCCTACTGGACCAAATACGAGAGAAACTACTTCTAGGCCCTTTCAGGAAAGTGGAAGTCCAAAGAATCAAGGAAGGTCAACTATCATAATTCAGGATAGATGGCCAAGAAATTGTGTGGCAACAAAATCAAATTTGTGTGCCAAATGAATGCCAAATCAAAGAAACCATCCTACGCGAGGCTCATGATACCCCCTATACCATTCAACTCGGTGGTACAAAAATGTATAGGAACTTAAAAGAGAACTTATGGTGGACTAATATGAAGAAGAAAATCGCACAGTACATAGACCAATGTGATACTTGTCAAAAGGTTAAGGCAGAGCACCAATAATGAGGAATCTCCAATTGCATCAATGTCCCATTGGATTGCTAGCACCCCTAGGAATTCCAAAGTGGAAATGGGAAGATAATTGTATGGATTTATTACCGGCCTACCCCTAACTCTTAAAAAGAAAGATGCCATCTGGGTCATAGTAGATCACCTTACAAAATCAGCCCACTTCCTTGCCACCAATAAAAAATATTCAATTGACAGATTGGTAGAGCTATATGTAGAAAGGATCATTTCCCTGCATGGTGTGCCTAAAACCATCACCTCAAATAGAGGGTCAGTATTCACCTCCGGTTTTTGGAAAAGTCTACACAATGCTTTAGGCACCAAACTCCATTTTAGCACGGCCTATCACCCTGAAACAGATGGTTAGACAGAGAGGGTTAATCAAATCCTAGAAGACATACTAAGAGCATGTGTATTAAACTTTGGAGACATCTGGGACAAATACCTACCCCTCACTGAATTCGCCTAGAATAATAGCTACCATCCAAAGATTCAGATGGCCCCATATGAAGACCTCTATGGAAGGAAGTGCCGATCCCCTATATGTTGGTATGAAACTGGAGAAAGACCCCTACTAGGCCCGAAGCTTGTGAGGGAGAACAGCTGGAAAATACAAATAATTAGGGAGCATCTCTAAATAGCTCAAAATAGATAGAAAAGCTACGTAGATCAACATAGGCGTGAGTTAAAATTTGAAGTTGGAGACTATGTGAATCTGAAGGTATCGCCACTACGCGGGGTTCACCCATTTGGATTGAAAGCAAAATTGAGTCCACGGTATGTGGGACCTTTTTGGGTTGTGGAGCATAAAGGTGCCTTAGCGTACCAACAAGAGTTACCTAGCCAATTGTCCAGAGTCCACAATATCTTCCATGTTTCCCAACTTCAAAAATGCCTACGGGAACCCTCACAACATTTAACCAACCTAGACATACCTCTCCAAGACAACCTAACCTATGTAGAACATCCAATGAAGATTCTAGAAATGGAAGACCGACAACTATGGAAGCGAACCATCCACTTTTGCAAGGTACTATGGAAGAATCACTCGGTCCGTGAGGCTACATGGTACAAAGAGGAGGAGCTACGTGAAGCCTACCCCAACTTGTTTAAGTGAGCACATGATTTCGGGGACGAAATCGCCCTAAGGGGGAAGGCTAAATGAACCATAATACTAATTAACTCTAAACATATAACTAGCAATAATTAAAAAGGAATTAAGAATTATTACAATGAATTAATTACAAGAATGAATTACAATTTTTAACTCTAGACCTCAAAAATGAATTAAAAATTAATCATTACAACCCTTTTGATTACAAGAATTGTGCATGCATGAAAAACTATTTTCTAATCAAAAATACAATAAGCTAAAGGCTAAATTAAAATTTTTTGCATTGCATTCCTTGCCCTATTTCCACGTGTTGCCAATGTTAGTATTCCAAGCCACCACCCCTTCTTTTCTTTTGTAGTCGAGAGCAAATCAAATAACAATCCAAGGAAGAATAAAAAGACAAGGGGAAGAAGTTGCCATCAGTACCCTCGGACTCCTAGAGCCAAATAGAGTGGCATTCATCGAGGTTCTCGACCGTCTCGGCCGATCAAGACCTATCACCATAAGTGGGCCTCATCATTTGGCATTCAAACATCCAAAGCCCACATTTTTTCAACTTACCTTAACCTCAAAATGTCCAAAATAGTGAGCAACCCACGCTTAGGACCTTCAGTTCACCAAAGCCATAGGAAGCAAAGACACAAAAGAGGATAAGAATGAAGCATCCCAGCCAGTACACAATGGATCGAGAGAGAGGGAGGCTAAAACCTCCCACATATAAGCCAGCATTTCCTGCCTCACTGCAATGCCCACTGCATTGCCAAAACCATCGAAGACACAAACTAGTCGAGAGCTAACAGAGCCAACCGAAAGCACCCAGCCCCTCTCACAGCAAGAACAACCGAGTGCACCAAACCAAGCCAAAAACAAAAATACACGCATCGTCAATCATGGCCGAAGCCAAAGAGCTGGCATCCACAAAAAGCCCACAGCCCACCGAGTAAGAAGAGAGGAGTGTTAGAGAATGGGAGGAATAAGGAGAGGAAGACGAAGGAGAGCGTGGACCATGGAACCAGGAGGCCGACCGGGTGGACCAGCACAAGACGATGACCACCACAAGACGACGTTCCCACAAAGGACAAGAACCTCGGCCACACTTTCATCCACATCCACAACCGCATGAGGACCACATCGTGACCACCACCAACCAGCAAGCTTCCCATTCTTAGCCCGACACAAGTAGGCCCACCTTTTCCCTCCCACCTTTCTTCTTTACCCTTTTCGGATTCATCTTGCATAAGCACACAAAACGCTCAGGACTACTCCTCCTCATCTTGTTCGGTTAAGCTCGACATCTAAGAAGGAGGGAGAAACCACCCAGCCTAACCGGTGGCTACCACAGCAACCAGTGACTCATCCTAGCACCGTGAGCACCCTCGGACTTGGAAAACCACTCCCAGGCATGAGAACCCCAAGAACCAAGTCCCGACAGCACGATCACTAGGATCCCCTAAGAACTAGGTGCGGTAAAAAATTTGTGCAAGCATAACAAGAACAATAACAAAAATCAAAATGCGTAAGCTTAAATAGGGGTAGAGGAGGAGGTAGAACCGGAGAGTAAATGATCTGGCCCTCACCACATCCATCGACCAAGAACCAAGCCCACCGTACTATCCACTCGGCGCAAAGATCCTCCATGAGGGTGAAGAGGAGGTTGAGGAGTAGCCAAGTAGTAGCTGAGTAGTCGAGGCCGAGCTGTTGAAATAGCTGAGTAATCGGAGGCTGAGCAGTTGGAGTAGCCGAGTAGCCGAAGGTTGAGGAAGCTGAGTAGCCGGAGTGCTCGTCAAGTTCACCGGACCAGCCAAAACCCACCGAGTACCCATAGATCCGGTAGGTAGCCGCTAGATCTGGTGAGTGGCCATTAGATCCAGTGGGTAGCCACCAGATCCAATGATAGGGAGCAGTAAAGGTTGTAGATCCGGTGAGGAGTGACCCAGAAGAGGGCAGATCCACCCAACTGAGCCAGAAGAGGGAGGTGCACGAAGGAGTTAGGCGAGGGAGAACAATAGGCCTCGAGGATGAAGGAAGGAGGAAGTGAACACCAGCGCTGAGAAGGGAGAATGGGAGAAGAGGAGCATTGGCTGAATGGAGGAGGAGCATTTTTCGTCGGCCGAGCGAGACCGATCGTTAGAGGCAAAGAGGAGAGGTGTGCGTGGAGTGTCGACCGAATGGAGGAAGAGCATTTGCCGGTCAAGCGATCGTTGGCCAAGCACAATAGAGTAGCTGAGAGTTGGGTCAGGCTGAAGGCTTGGAACTTCGATGCCATTTAAATAGTTCAAGCAACAAGCTATTGAATAGATTCTAGCACCGTAGATAGGTTAAAAATCCGTCAAAGTGGGAAGGGAAATTGTTCTAATCTAATAGTATCTTAAATAGATATTTTCTTATAATGGAGTGTCTACTTGTAATGCAGAAATCGAGTTAGTTCACACTGAGGTAGCAGATCAAACCGCAGTTGATCCCAGCACTTACTACTACTCAGGCAAGCTACTTCTTGATCACAAATATAGCTATGTTAAATGTACAAATTACTTCGGTATCATTACAATATACTTGCATCAGAAAATATATTTGAAAAATTTAGGAAAGAGAAGAGAAAGAGAAGAATATGAGGTAGAGTCAGTGGTCCGGCTAAGAGAAGCAATAGGACTACAAGTATATTTAAGTAGGATGGTAAAGGGGACCTTGAAAAGGCAAAGAGAGGGTAGGTAGGACCCCTTTACATATGGTTAGAATATAAAGATCCACCAAACTCTCACTCAGATCGGGGATCATAAATAAAGTGCCAACCATTTTTTCGACTCAGACGGGCAAAAAATATTACCTTGTTACGTTATTCATCTCTCCACAATGGGTAAGTTATTATGTGTGAGTAGTGATGGATGAAAATCAAGACCAGTAACACCAGTCTGGAAGTGAGTTAAGTCCCAAGGCGCTATATGCGTAGGTGGAGTGTTGGGCCGGGAACTAGTACCAACCAAACACTATTGGAAATCAGTGGAGCCCGGGTGAGCTACCCGGTACATCGATGGAAAATAGATGGGCTGCAGAATTGAGCAACGTAACCTAGGAAAAGTTCTGTACTTTGAACTTGTCCCCACACCAAAAGAAGTGTGGAAAACCTAGTTAAGATGGTTCAGAATAGCCATAGGTACAGTGGCACAAGCCTACGTAGTGCTAAATAAAATTATGAATTTATGCCAGTCTCTTGGATTGGGGATTATGGTGATCACTAGGGATCTTTCTTCACCTGAGTGAAAGTTGAATTTTCATAAATTAGAATACGTCACTTAATTTAAGAATGCTAATTTCTAAAGATAAATTATTAGAAATGGAAGTAAGGACAAAGAGAAGCATACAGTGCATTTTGCTACTATTACGCTTGCTGAGTATATTAGTATGCACCCGTGCTATTATTTCCCTTGTGAGACTCTACTCTGATCGGGGAGTACTCCGAGCCAGATGAAGGGGCAGCAGGCATAGCAGAGTTCATTGGAGAGGAGGACGACGGTTACGAGGAGTCAGGAGAGGTGGACCCCTATACTACAATTGGGATGAGTAGGCGTCCTGCTCAACTGTACCGGAGAGGCTTAGGGTATCAGCTTGTATTTTTTGCCCTCTATGTATTTGCATTAACAACCATAGCCCTCGTGGCAAGTACTGTAATAAAAGTATAGTTTCTACATTATTGTTTTACTGCCGACTCTGGTAAAAACTTATTATTTATTGAAACAGTGTTCTATTAATTATGCTAATAATAATCTATTGCTTAAGTATGATTAGCTAACCTCGAATTAATAATGTCTATGTCATGAACCAAATGGCCGGTCAAGTCATCCATCCAATGCAACCGTACCTACTACTGGTAGTAAAACTAGAACATTGCGACGATTGCTTGATCACGCTACCCAGTAATTAAAGCTAGCTAGGTCAAAGTCATTGCCACAATTAATTAAAAAGAACCTCGTGCTTTTACTAACCGAATTATTATTCCTTTCCGTCATCTATTTTCCCATTTCAAATTCTAAACTCACCATCGGGAGCTACGGCAAATCGTCACCTCTTACGTGTGCATGTCCGGCTGGTTTGTTAATTGATCGGCGAATTCTGAACTCACCGTCCGGCAGCCAATGTTAGCAGGTTCTTAGCTAGCCTTGATTGAGGGCCGTTTGAAACACAATTTTTTGTTTCCGATTCCTGCAGGACGTTTCAAATGGAACCTGAACGTGCATGTTCAACTATAGGCGAACAGAAAGGCTTGGTAAGGTTCGAGCCTCACCTCCCCTGGCAGCGACAACCCTCGCAAGGCGCGCTGCGGCGGCCGGAGCCATCAACAGTCATAGAGGCCCCAAACAACAAATAACAAAAACCAACCAACACCCCAGTTCCCCCTCCGCCGAGAGCCCGCGGCGGCTGGCGATGTCGACAGTCACAAAGGCCCAACAAACAAACAAACAAACAAAAAGCATAGTCAAATAGCACTTTGGCCGCCCACTGCTCTTAAAGAGGCCCAACAAATTTATCTCATTGTCCACCAAAACCCCCCACTCCAACAGTCCAACTCACAAACCTAGCCATTGTAATTGGTTCCACTTCCACTCTAAGACCGGCGACACAACTAGAGGAGAGAAGCATCGGCGCCGCCACAACACAGAGGCCAGAGGGGCTAGAGGCGACCGGGCGAGGGCGCGCCGCTCGTGCAGAAGAGGGTGCCGCCGGAGCCGAAGCTGGAGCCAGATCTGATGGCGAGCCGGCTGCCGGCCGAGGGGACGCAGTTCGCCAGATCCGACCATCCGGGGTCGAGGTCGGGGGCCGGCGAGGGGAGTCAGAGCGGGGCGACGAGGGGGGCCAAGCCGGGGCTGGGGAGCCGGACCGGGGCGACGAGGGCTGAGCCGCTACCAACGAGTCTAGGAGGTGGCGCGGCGCCGCGGAGGAGCACCGGGCGGCGGGCCGGCGCAGAGGAGCGACGGACCGGAGTGGCGGAGAGGGAGAGGCGGAGATGGCGGAGAGGGAGAGGCGGAGACGGCGGAGCCACTCGGAGCGACGGAGTGAGGAGCGACAGGATGGAGCGAGTGAAGTGAGCGAATGAGTGAGTCTGAGACAGAGAGAGACGAGTAATTGACTGAGACGAGCGGCGAGAGGACAGAGGACAGAAGTAGAGATCAGCCGATCAGATTAACAGAGTAAATAGGGTCAGCCGTATCTGCAGAGTAAGTAATTTTTCTCTAGTTTTTTCTTATCAATTTAGTATTTTAGAGTTTAGATTTTAGTTCTTATAATTAATTTATATATTTATAGCTTTGTATTGACAGAAATTAATAATTTATTTATAGATTTTGCTATACTGGAGAAATGAACTTTATGTAATTATTTCGCAAGTAATTCAAGTAGTTTTTATCCAACCGATGAGAGTATAACTCAACCAAAGAAACTTCGACTAGAATTTAATCCAAATGAAATAATTGCCGATCCGGCGCTGCACATACTAATTGAAGATTATACTAACGAAATTAGAGATCAAGTGAGAAAAGCATATTATTGAATGGCCCTACCGAGTAATTGGATCAGCCCATCCTCAATTTTATTTCTGGCTTCGCCACTTGACTCCAAATGACCCTGCACATATAAAAACAAAGAAATCATTTCTAAGCATAAATTCTTCACAATTTGACACATGTTAATAGTAACATAGCTCATGCAATATATATATATATATATATATATATATATATATATATATATATATATATATATATATATATATATATATATATATATATATATATATATATATATATATATATATATATATATATATATATATATATATATATATATATATATATAAGTCACTGAAACCCATTTCGCAACTCAAGTCCATAAACTCAAAAAAAACCATCTGAGCTAGAAGCTCCTCCGCCAGTCAGACCGGTCGGCCGACATGGGCTGGTCTAACTGGCCCCGCCTGCCGGTTCAACCGGAATTAGCAGCAGCGCCATGCACTGCATTAGTTCCTAATCACCATGCAATGCATTAATTTCTAATCACCACGTATGGGCGAATAATTAAAGTAAAGCACCAGCATGCATTTGATTAGATCCTCGAGACATCACGTCATGCAGCATTAGTCAACAGTACATGCATAGCTAACATAATTGCATGGCATCCAAGTAAGCAACAGCAGTAGCTCATCAATCCGTATGCAAGGTCAAACACCTGTACCTACAATTTCAAATTTTCAACTCACAGATTGACAAGCGTCCATCCCAACTCACTAAATAAATAGAGTAACCAGTCTATATCTAAGTTTAGCAATCGGTCTATATCTAAGTCTAATTGATACTATCCACTAGTATAAATAAGGAAAACTCATTAATCCCACACACACGAGTTTTATGCTCATACTTAACTCATGCACGCTTTTCAAAGCACATGAGCCCAAACCCGCTAAGTCTTCGGTCTTTGATCCACAATCTTGTGCACTTGCAGGCCATAAAACATCATAATTGTTTTTTGTCAAAAAAACTGTTTTGTATTTTAATTCTGGATTTATAAATATGTGGGTTCTACAGTATATGCGTGCAACCTGAAGAATTTAAACTTTGATGTTTTTCTTTTCTTTAATTATCGTGAGAATTTTTAGTTTTTTCTTTTTATTTGATTAATGTCAGAATTTTCTTTTTTTTCTCTAATTAACATGAAAAGCTCCAAGGAGAGCGATCTTAGATTGAGAGGGGAAAGAAAGGAGAGAAATTTAAAGAAGCTGTGAATTGCATTGATTGTTCGGAGAAGCTTTGATATGAATTCAGAGATTCCGACTCCGAAACAAGCAACCGAGTTTTAGAGATTGCAGGATCCTTTTAGCAGGTCTAGTTAAAGCTGAACTATAGCGATCATTGGATATCATGTTAGTACTTAAAGATATAACTGAATTTGTATTTTGAAAAACAAACGCCAGTATAAGTACGAAAATCTTGTCACGCATAATCTACAAACACCCAGCCTCACGTGTTCCCCTTTGTTCCTGAACAGCCAACAACAACTCAACTACATGCTCACACCAAGGCTACGATTGCCTATTCCTTTAAACTACTTCCATCCAAAACGGGGACGCTCCAATTCATCCTAAGAATGTATTACATAAGTATTATATATTTATCTGGCCATCTGTTTCTCCACTTTCAAATCCACGATGGAAAAAAACCAGCATACTCGCTTTAAAGACTATAAATTACCACATTAATCGGATTAAAAAGAAAAAGATTCATACCTAATGGCAACAATATATTATAATGTTGCGGATTTCTTTTTAAAAAATATAGAGTTTGAGTAGATTAAAGAGATCTATGGAGGGAGCCTTAGTGATTCTACATGGTAGGTACGATTCCTTATTTTAAATTAAAATAGCTCGATTCATATAGTTAACAACTGTGTGTCCTGTTGCAAATAATGCATCAAAAAATAGAGATAAAAAACACGAATTTTTACGTAAAAAACTCATGCAGGAAAAAACCACAGGCACTCAAAGGCAAATTACTATAATGTGAAGAGATTACAATGGAACGCTTTCTATAAAACATCTCTTCCTATGGACTACTAGGATACACATATATAGTAAGGGAAACGAGTCCCATACAGAGAGGAAATTGAATCAGAGTCAGTTACTACGTATGATAACATGTCTGCTACAACCTGCACATGGCCCTAACACCTGTCATGCCACGTCTGGCAAGAGGCAATGAAGTGTCCTACATGGACACGGTACAAATTCAGATAAACTTTAACGATCTACACATTGAGCCGAATTCTCTCCAGCAATTGAAATATGTGATAAATTCCTCCAATAAAATTAGCATGAACACCTTGTGCACCGAAAGTCCATCGGACTAATCTTAAAATAGAAAGACTAAGACAATCTTGTCCAAACACTTCTTGCGAAGCAAAATTGAGCAAACCACCAACAAGTTTGAACACACACTATTAACAAAGCAGATTTAATAAATCGGGTATTCAACAATTCATAACCCCAAAGAAAGTTTGAGTCTGTGCAACTAACCTCCCGAAACAAATGCTTAATCATCGAATGGCATATGCCAAAATATCACCTGTGACACTAGATAGATAGCGAAGAACTCATATAATAAAATCTGACATGCTCCTTGTGGAACACGAAACTCGGCAAACAACGTTCATTGAAAGAGCAACTCTTTAACAAGAAAGACTAGAACATTCTTATTACACATGTAGCCATTACGTACGCCAAACTACCGACTTCAAAAGTAATTGAATTATATATCATGGTTGAAAGTGGTCCTGTAAAACTATCCAGATAAAGGAACTCTTGTGCCATCAATAAAGAATAAACTACAGTAGACCCCTCATATTGATTTACGACACCTAGAAGACGTTGTAGCATCCACACAAAAATAAACTCCTTGCACTCAAATCCTTCATCTCCAACTAAAATTTGGAGCAAAATCTTCACTTTCAAACAACAATACTCCATAGAGTATTACGCTAGCTGCCATCAGGGTATTACCAAACGATGAATAAAACACTAAATTCAGTTGTTTCCACAACTGACATTATTTTTTTAAAATCTCCTCTGTTAAGCGTAACATAACCTAACTCATCGTGTTGAAAAACCTACAAGTCCTCCTTAGACTCCTCATCTATGAATCTTGCTACAGTAACCCGTAGAAGATGATGGGTCGTCGATGAAATCGCTAATTAATGTTGGCAGACCTAGCACTGGAACAATCACCACTTTCAAATCCACGTTGGGAAAAAAACCAGCATACTCGCTTTAAGGACTATAAATTACCACATTAATCGGATTAAAAAGAAAAAGATTCATACCTAATGGCAAGAATATATTATAATGGTGCAGATTTATTTTTAAAAAATATAAAAGTTTGAATAGATAAAAGAGATCTATGGACGGAGCCTTAGTGACTCTACATGGTAGGTACGATTCCTTTTTTAAATTAAAATAGCTCGATTCATATAGTTAACAACTGTGTGTTCTGTTGCAAATAATGCACCAAAAAATAGAGACAAGAGACAAGAATTTTTATGTAAAAAAAACTCTTGCGGAAAAAAACACAGGCATTTGAAGACAAATTATTATAATAAGGAGATATTACAATGGAGCACTTCTTATGGAACACCTCTTCCTATGGACTACTGGGATACATATATATAGTAAGGGAAACGAGTCTCATATAGAGAGGAAATCGAATCAAAGTTAGTTACTACATATTGATACCACGTCTGCTACAACCTACGCATGGCCCTAACACCTGTCATGCCACGTCTAGCATGAGGCAATGAAGTATCCTACACGGACACGATACGAATTCTGATCAATTTTAACAATCTCCGCCTTGAGCCGAATTCCCTCCAGCAATTGAAATATGTGATAAATTCCACCAATAAAATCAGCATGAACACCTTGTGCACGAAAGTCCATCGACAAATCTTAAAGTAGAAAGACTAGGACAATCTTGTCCAAACGCTTTATGAAGCAAAATTGAGCAAACCACCAACAGTCTGAACACACGACTATTAACAAAGTCGGCGAATAAATCTAGATATTCAACAATTCATAACCCCAAAGAAAGTCCGAGTGCTGTAGCTGACCTCCCGAAACAAATACTCAATCATCGAATGGCATAAGCCAAAATATCACCTGTGGCACTGGATAGATGGCGAAGAACTCATATAATGAAATCTAGCATGCTCCTCCTGGAACATAAAACTTGACAAACAACGCTCATTAAAAGAACAATTCTTTAACAAGAAAGACTAGAATAGTCTTATTGCACGCGTAGCCATCATGTACGCCAAACTACTGACTTCAAAAGTAATTGAATCCTATAACATGGTTGAAACTAGTCCTATAAAACTATCTGGATAAAGGAACTCTTGTGCTGTCAATAGAGAATAAACTACAATAGACCCCTCATATTGAGCTATGACAACTAGAAGACGTTGCAGTATCCACACAAAAAATAAACTCCTTGCACTCAAATCCTTCATCTCCAACTAAAATTTGGAGCAAAACCTTCACTTTCAAACAGCAAAACTCCAAAGAGTATCACACTAGCTGCCATCAGAGTGTTATGAAATGATGAATAAAACACTAAATTCAGTTGTTTCCACAACTAACATTATTTTTTAAAAAATCTCCTCCATTAAGCATAACATAAATTAACTCATTGTGTTGAAAAACCTACAAGTCCTCCTTAGACTCCTCACCTATGGATCTTACCACAGTAACCCATAGAAGACGATGGATTGTCGATAAAATCGCCAATTAATGTTGGTGGACCTGGCATTGGAACAGTGACCGAGGTAGAACGCGGGCCGATGCTCAATATGAAGTTGAGTCGTTAAATAGAGTTCAAACGAGTTGAAATCGTCAAGTTGAGGTTTGCTAAGAATCTTCTGGTATTCCCTGTGTGTATGCTTAACAAAACTTTCTTGTATCTCTAGTTGGCTTTTTGGATGTACTTAGCAGTGCAGCTAAAAAATTTTCTTCAATGCAGATGCACCACGAAGCAACCAAGGCTCCACTCCTTAGGATTTGGTGTTGCACCTTTTCTTATTGCACTCGACGATAGTGATGCCTTCGGATGCACTGCTGATTCGAATTGATTCCGGCTAAATCATGTGCGGACACACCACGAGATGTATGCATGCTAATTGGACATGGCTACAGTCCGGCCATACGTTTTGTAGAGTTATCACACGCACAATCATTTATGGCTAGATGATAAAAAGATGCGCTTTCAGACCTTGTCTTTCTATCTATGCACCACACCTCACCCAAGAAACACTTTTTCTCATTGTGTTCTGCGCACACCCTACGCCACCTCTGTTGCTTTCATCAGGCCACAGCTCTAGTTCCCACAGCTACATACTACATGACACTTTTGCACCCCCAATAGAAGTACACCCCAATTTTTATACCATTTGTTGCAAGTGTCATTTGACTCATATATTGCTCTTCGATGCATTGTATTTTGCTTTTCGTAAATAATGCAATATGCTTCCTAGCCCGTATTGTTTTGCTCTTAACCAAATCAGTTTGCTAATCACTATAACATAACTTGCTTCCCATTAGACCAAAAATACATAATTATTTTAGAAAAATCCTGACCTTGCTAATCTGCCTATTACGGTATCAGTTTTGCTCTAATTGACTAAATTAAATTGCCTAGCTATTATGCTATCGTAACTTACTTTTTGTTGATGCAAGTGTGATTATTCTTGTATATTGCTCTTGAAAGCATCACAATTTGCTTTCCATAATGAGGTAACATGCTTCCTAAACTATTAGTTTTGCTCTTGACGACCAAATTAATTTTTCTATTACTGTAATATTACTTGATTTTCTCATCATAGCAAGCATACATTCTACAAAAACTCTAACCGTGCTAACATGTTTATTACCGTATCATTTCTGCTCTTGTTGACCAATTGAACTACGTAGTATACTACCATGACTTGCTTCTTGTTTGGCCTGCAAAAATTTTGACCAAAACAAGCAGTAAAAGAAAAATGGTTTGTCTAAAAAAAATTCTACATCTTGCTACAAGCTATGAAGTCTAGAATTTTCTATGAGAATAGTACTAGTGGAAGCTATAAACAACTTGTTCCGTTTCTTGATTTAGCACATCGTACATTCCGTCTCCTGTAATTATATATCAAGTAGGGGCCACCTTAATCGGTCTCACATGTAATCAACATACCACCACACTAGTGCTACGTGACAAAGACAGAGATAAGGCGTTGCTTTTCTAGCTCTCTATGCACCAGACGTCCCATCATTAGCTTGCTCTGATCTGATGCGGAATCAGGGCTTCTCGTTTTTTATTTCTCTCTCCTGATGCAATGCACCAAATTAACCAGTGGACAAGATTTGAAGCCGTGCGTGATAGCCTCTGTTGCCGCTGTGCTCGGGCTGGTTGCACACGGACCGATCGAGGACCGAAGGGAATGTGCACGAGATGCGCTGCGTCGACGGACCGGAGAACGAGACAGCACTTGGATCGGTGGACTTTGCGTTGTCTCGGATTGCCTGTTGGATCAACACGGATGCCCTTTGTTGGACCGATGGCCGATGCTGCTCCTCGGTTTGTTGTGCTGGACTGCTGCTTGCTGGTTGGTGAGACGCTGGACTGACGAGACGTGCAAGACCTTTGGTTTTATCGCTGAGACGTGGGACTACAAGTCGGAGACGGGAAGTTTTCGCTTCGGATTCGCAGGGAAATCTCTGGATCTTTTTTCTTGAATAGATTTCTCCAATGCTCTGCCTGATGCTGCGGGATGGCTGGATGATCGGATGGACGAGCTCCTCGATTCGGCGATGAAGCAGACTTCTTCGTCGGATTCGACTGGAGCGCTGTAGAAACCAATGCACCATGCGTGCCACCCTGGGAGTCACTCCTCTCGGGCAGCGGTTAGAATCTAAAATCATAAACTCTGATACTACTTATTACAAATAATACATAGAAAAATAGAGATAAGAGATATGAATTTTTTTTATGGAAAATCCCTTACGGGAAAATTATAATGAAGTGCTTCTTATGAAACACCTTTTCCTATATACTACTAGGATACATATATAGGGTAAGGGAAACTAGTCTATACAGAGATAAAACCGAATCAGAGTCAGTTGCTACATATTGACACCAAATCTGATACAACTTGCGCATAGCCCTAACACCCTGGCATGAGGCAACGAAGTATCCTACACAGACACGATGCAATTCGAATCAACTTTAACATATTCCATACTCTCAAATAAAAATAGGTACATGTTCTATAAGTTTGTATTTAGCAGATTGGACTTGAGTTACATAAGGCCCAAACCACAAAGGCCCAAATTTGAGTTGTTTTAAATATCTTTGGAGCAGGATGGGATTAGAGATACAACAAGATGTTTCATGCCTCGGCTCATTGCACCATCCGCGCACAATATTGACGGTATGTGTTGGAATGCATAAATTTTATAGATATTTCATGGGGATTTGACATAAAACAATATAATTCGTGCTAATTACTACACAACTCCCACGTTCCAAATAGGACTTGAGGGTGCTGACAAGATCATGCCGCATGGATTTCTGGCCAATGAAATCTAATATTAATAAAATGTGATGAAAGGTGATTTAAGGCCGCCAAGAAAAAAAAACATGCTAGAAATTCTCAGGAAAAAAAAACAAAAAAAACATTGGGCCCTTATTTTGCTGGACCCTGAATTTAGAGGCTTAGGTAGCTGGCCTAGAGATATAAGAATTTGAAATAAAATTAAAATGTCATTTGTCTTATTAATAACAAGGTCAAAAGCAGCTTCCACATTCACTCTAAGAGTCTAGAAATTCCTACATTAGTTTGAGAAAAAAATAGAAAAAATCTATAGTTTGAGGGAAAAAAGAAAAACCTACGCCGCTTATTTCATGGGTTCAGATTATAACTGTATAGCAGATTTACAATGAGAATTTCTACAATTATATAAGAAATTCAACTAAATTTCCAATCATAAACATTGTGGTTGTATATGAAATACAACTCTATTTACAAACATAAAGTATTAAGTATGTATTTGCCCAAACTGCACTCTTAGGTAGGCACATGTTTGTGTTTTGCCATTTTGAAAGATCATTTTGCCCCTACCGGGGAATTTCGGTTTTCGCCGCTAGATTGAATGCAACCCTTTGGTTTGGTGGACAAAGCGAAAGGGAGAAAGCCTTGGAGGCGAATATTGTGCCAAAAGATTGCCTCACATGCTCATCCAATCTAGGAAAAAAAACATCTTTTTTGTTAATTTTTGCAACATGTCTTTGTCAGGTAGCAAGAACCGAAGGGGAGGGAACGCTGCCTGTGGTGCAAGCTGGAGGCCTATTTGCCCAAACTACAACGTCGAGGCCAATGTTTTCACCTCGCACACAGCTGCCAATTCATCCAAAGGCCACTCTCGAGGTTGATCAGAGTGGCAGGAGTGGTTGTGGTTCTTCTGCTTTATTTGGTGAAGCTTAGCAAGGCATGCAGATTCAGTCTGTATCTGGATCGAGTTTGTATAGCCTGTAATTTAACTTAACATGCATCCAGAATATGTTGAAATGGAATCGTGATGTTTGTAGTCTGTATTTGGATCGAGTTTGCAGCGCAGTTTAATGTCAACGCTTGACAAGAGCAGCTCAGGATGGTTTTGCATAGGTGGTGATCGGTTCGGCTGAAAAGCTCATGGCTTATGGCTGAAAACACTGTAGCTGGCTGAAAAAAGCACTATAGCTGACAGAGGCTTATTTAGCATAATTAAATTTAAAAAAAATTAAAATATAGAAAATATGTTAGCCCATTACGTATAATATAAACAAATACGGGAAAAAAAAGAACCGGCAAAAAAGCTCAACAAAAAGTCAAAAGTTCAGAAAAAGACGAAACTTATGAATAGTGAAAAATAAGCCAGAAGCCAGAAGCCGAAGCTGAATTTTGGTGATTTATGACTGAATTTTCACTTTAGCTAGTTGAAATTACACTGTAACTGATGGTGGCTTATCTAGCATAATTAAATTTAAAAAATTTTAATATGAAAAAAAATGGGTTAGTCCATCACGTATAATGCAAACAAATATGGAAAAAGGGCAAAAAGCTCAAAATAAGCATAAAAGTCGAGAAAAGATGAAATTTAGAAATAGTAAAAATAAGCTAAAAATCGAAGACTAAGCCCAAATGTGCAGGTCCTTATTTAACTTAGCATCAACTAGTCAATGTTTTTGGAGTGCGCTAGCTAGTCCAAATAAATACCTTTTTTTTTTTTGGAGTTCCCCTTCTTTCTTTCTTTTTCATTGTTTGGAAAAGAAAACATTCTCACATTGATCGGATGGTTGGAGATGGAGTTTGCATGTTACACAAAGTTCTATAGTGAAGTACTTTTCTTCTTTTGATGGGCCAAGCATGCTAAGGATGGGAGAAAAAGGTTATCTACAAACACTCAAAGGAAAACCAAAGCTAGCAGACAAGAAGTATCTGCCGGCAAGTAAAACAGAGGAAAGGCCAGGCCTCACAAACACAGTTAATCCATTGTTCGAACAGTACAGTGGCAAGATATCTCACGAAATTAAATAGCAGAATACTCTCCGAAATACCCAAAACTAAACGCATTGGGTATGAAAGACTGCAACTGAATACCAATTGATACTCCTAACTAGCGTCGATCGCAGGACTAAAATGTAGCTGGTGCTCGAAAACGAATCTTACATAGCAGTGCGCACCGAAAGCCCTTCTCCTGCTCCGAACATTTAGACTTCTTTGGCCTTTCAATAACAATCAAAAACCCATGCAACATGCCGAAAGATTTGACAGGCAGCCAGCCATTTTTCAATTAGCAAGTCACGCAGCAAATTCACCCTCAATTGAACAAACTCTGCACCACTCGTCTCAAATACCACAAAGGCACAAACTAATAGAACATGATCAGAAATCAGCTAGGCATATATACACACACACACACAAGGTACTGATACTAATAGCAATATTACTGTCAAGTACCGAGTCCCGTTTCACAATTAAAATTAAACATACACACTGAAACAACTGACAGGTTCTGATCCAGAAGGCAAGAGGGATACAATCTAAACAAGCAAAACAACAGTAACAGAAACATTACGGATCACAAGACGCATTTGGGATCCTCCGGATGCAGCACCAAGCTCCTACTGGCCATCAGAAACCTATACGAAGGGAACTCACAGAAGTAAGGTTCCATTGCAATTACACTGGAGTGATACAACATATGAACAACATGCTTGCGCAAAACAAAGTGAAAGAAAAGGGAAGAACGCAATGTCCTGGCCACTTTACTTACCATGATAACATGCGAGAAAGCAAATTCTGAAGACCGCTAACAGTTCTTGCTGCCACCTGCATACACAAATTAGAGTCGGAGAGTGGCATCAGTAAGGTTTGTAGTTATTTTGCTGTCGGGGAAAAAATTTTAGATGCATAAAATGAGGAAGTTCAGTTTGTCCGCACTGCAATGCAAGATTCAGAACTCCTCATCTTGAGGAACATTGCAGATTTTTCGACTTCAAAGAAGAACTCCACACGGCATCCCGAAATCCGATGTCTGCCGACTTTTATGAGTTCAGCGAGCGAAGGGATGTGATCTGCCATCTCAAATAGCAATCCTTGAGATATCTCGTCTGCAAAGTAGGTCGCAAACTCGATCTTTTCTTTGTAATCGGCAGCACCATCGGTTGCCTGCATGTACAGCTTGGAGTTCTCCCTCTCCCACGAAGCATTGGTGGCCTTCACATCGAGCCATTCTGAAGACAACTTTACTGTAACCCACGGTGATTGGTTCATCGGTCTCTAGGACAGTCACATTCAGAAGCGAAGAAACCATCCTGTGCCTCTCCTCGGCAGAAATGTCAAGACCAGGATCAGCAAGGAAAGCAAGGACTATTTGGAGCAGACCAACCTTGATCACTTTACTCAGATAAACTGTTCTGAAACTGTCTTTTTTTTTCTCTCGAACACGCAGGAGAGTGTATGAGTCTCTTTGACTCTTTTTTTCTTCAAACTGTCATTCGCGAGGTGAATACATCATTCTTCTGGACAGCTTTGGATATTGTCCGAACACCAATAGTACCATATATGTTGTTAAGCCTTGCTCGAGACACGGAAGGTAGGCTCATAGAAGGGTACCAGACGAAAATTGATTGCCGAGGAAGCTTGTTGAACAAATCCTTGAGCAATAGATCATCAGGAATGAACACGTTCTCCTTCTTCGATAAAATGATCTTTCCATCAGAACATACTGGAACCTTGACACAACCAGAAAGAAATTTCTCCGTGTTTTTGCCCCAGTTCTTTGCAATGAACTGCCAAAAAGCAGAGCAATCAGCTATAGATAGCTCACTGACCGAGCTCTCCCATGTGCTCCATAGTTTGCAGTAGTCTTCAGCACTAGGGCCATGCCTCACACCAAGAACAACTGAAAAGAAATCATTCAACTTCCTGTCATAGTATTTGTCCAAAACATGTAGCTGAAAGCCGAAAAGATTGTTCCTGTCATGAAGAACGCAGCCTAGTGAGCTCACCCATTCTCCACTTTCCCTTTCATTTGGTATCCAAACCCAAGTGCTAGTGTTGTTTTCAGGCTTCCAATTGCAATCCATCAGGTACATGTAGATCCTGGAAATAGTAGCAGTATCTTTGTGGTTCCTCGATCTTTGAGCAACAAGGTCATGTCCACATCTAACATCCACGGTAACTCCAATTATCGCAAGAGCATCTTTGAACGAGGCTATCTCTGAACCATAGAATGCTTCATCGATAAAAGGGCCATCTTCCATGAAGATGGATGACTGTATTGGATCAAAGAGGATACATTCATCAGGATATTGGTATCCCATAGTTGTCTTCAACCACTTCTTGCAAATCTTGTCCAGAAAGCCCTTGGGCATTGGAATTGTAGAGAGCAAGTATCTCTGGATGCACTCAAGTAATGACAAGACGGTAGCTTTGGACATGACTGAAGGATCCTCGGGAATGTTGATACCTGTGACGACAAAGTTGGCACCATCTTTAGCTTCTACAGTAACACCCAACTCCTTGAGCTCATCTTTGTAACCATAAATCTCCTTGCCTAAACCATACAGAGAGTCACCATCATCATACAGAGAGTCACCATCATCTATGAAAGGTAAGTTTGCTATGGGTAAAAGAGACTGCCATTCTTCATTAAATAGGATTGCACCCGAGGGAGATCTGAATCAGTGATGTGTGCAGCCACTTCTCATTCCGCATGCAGTTGAAAAGCTCAACCGGAAGTGGCCTGTGTGTTCTCAGCTGCCGATAAGATGCTAGTAGAGCTAGCACAGTCACCTTTGTTAGTGATGACTTCACTACCATCTGCTTGAAAATATCAGCTATAGCCTTCGATGCCTCCTCGAATCTTGTGATCAACCCGGTCTTCTTCAACTCTTCTTTGTATGTACTGATCTCACTCCCATAAAATCCAAAATCAATTACAGGAATTCCTTCGAAGACCTTTAGAAGACACTCCCATTCAGGATTCACAAGAAAAGATTCATTGGGAGCACGAAATCCCACATTGGTCTTCAACCATTTGAAATCTTTGAGCTTCCTTATGAAGCCATCACATGAGCTCACATTCCGGATGCACTTGAGGATTAGTACAGTAGCCTTAGCAGTAATAGCAGTAGAACTGAACGTGAAATTATCAATTACAAGCTTGTAATTAATTGTCTTTAAACCCAACAAGAACACCAAGCAACTTGAGCTCTGGTTTATAATTAAGGATGTCCTCACCATAGAACTTGATATCAAGGAATGGTTGGTTACTGATACATGATGCCACTGCCCAGTCTGAATCATAGATGATACAACCAGCAGGAGACATGTAGCCGAGAGTGCTCTTCATCCATCGTCTATCTTTGACACTGCTGATCAGTTCGCTTGGAGATAGAACCTTCTCTCGAAGAAACCGAATCAGCCGAAGCAGTGAGTACACATTCTCTCTGGTCAGAGTATTGCTTGCAGCCATAGACATGAGGCGGTCACCAATGTAAGCTGATACCTCCGGAAATTTAAGTCTCACCCCAATTGCCTTGAGTTCCTCCTTGTACATATGCAGTTTGTTTTGATAGAATTGTTGATCAATCACTGGTATGTCAACAAAGGAACATCCATTTTGCAAAAGACTGCCCCACTCGGCCTTTGGACAGAAATGACTTATTTGGTGGCTTGTACCCAATCGACGCCATCACCAACTTCCTGTTCTACACAAGCCAAGAATCGAGCTGGTAATTGTACACTATTTGACTTCAGATTGCGTATCCATTCCAATAGCAAGATTGCATTGTCCACGGTTAGAGGAGATGAGACAGTAGGGAAACTTGTATCTGGAGGGCGTATGAATGGCACATCCGAGGCCTGCAGCTGTGTCTTGAGGAATTCCAAGAGCTGGTCTTTAGATGTGTAGTTCCCAGCGAAATAGCCTGCTGACTTGTAATCTGATGACAATTCAATGTAGTTCTCATTCCTCCATGGGTTTGTGCCCACCAATCTAACCCAATTGCTACCCTTGGCAGGTACTAGAATGCGGCTCCTTGTCGTAACCACATTGCTATAGCTGTCAATTACCGGCATAGCACGACACAGTTCTGGTAAGCTGTAGCTCAGTATGTGACACATCTTGGATGAGTGGTACAGAAAGTGAGCAAAAGCAATGACAGGCCTACGATCACAATTCAAGGATTTAACAATCAACCCATAGCTGTAGACAGATACAACCTCCACCTTTGCATGGCTCTGAAGCCAATTTGTCACTGTTGTCTTCCGTGAGAACTCTTTTAGAGCTGTCTGTGTACTGGGAGGCACAAAAAACCGGTTAGAAGATGGAAACTCCCGGTTCCAGCCGATAAGCCACGATATGTACTTATTCTCAGATGCAATGCACAATCTATCACTCCATTGACCAGCCCTAGATATGCTCCAGAAAGAGAGAACATCATTCCTGTCAACATACTTCAGTAGGGGAATGGTCATCATGTTTGTACCGGAAAAACAGTTTTGCCAATTGTCCGCAACAAAAGATATAATTTTCAGGTAAAGCTGTTCCTGTACCTCCTTGACAAGATTAGACCCCTCAATGCATTTCGCATACCATTCAGGGTCCACGCTTTTGACACCCAGAAATGCAAGCACACTATTGTATGCAGTCTTGTCAAAATGCGAGCTAAGAACGTACGTTCCATGAGTCGGCAGATTCTCCAGATCCACTCCAGATTCCTGTGATTCCTTGAGGATAGTCCAGAAGGCTGGTTTGAGCCGCCCAACCTCGCCAGGCTTGCAAAATATCTTCTTTGATGTGTGAGATTCACATGGCACTATATCCTCAACAAGAACCTTGTCTTTGATGCCAGACCTAACTGGTTCAAGCAATGGGATTAGTGAAGAATTGACCGGCAGGAAGTTGAACATAGATGGCAGCGACATTGCTGGTGCATCAACTGTCGACTTCACAAGTGCTACAAAAGCATCCAAGAAAGCACTTGGGACACACTCTAGAATTCCTTGTTCCACGGACTGTCGAACAGTATTGCCTCTCTTGATGATGCAAGGAGGAAGTCAGCCTGAATGACGAAGGGGAAGTTTGTTACCATCTCAGTGGGAAGGAAAGCATAAACACCAGGTGATAGCTGCTTCCCACGGGATAGACGCTGGCCATGTGGGAAGGCCAAGGTGATGACCCACTCATCAACTTCAGCACGTTTGTCCACTCTGTTCTCTGGCTTGACTGGGAACTTCTGCCTCCACATATAGTAGCCACACTCTTCTTCTCCTTGCCCATTCTCTTGAGCTGATAAATAGAGTGTGTAAGACTCTGCGTGCATGTTCTTCCTCACTTGATAGTTCTTTTCACTGGATATTGAAATCTCACTAACACTGCTTCCCTTGGGATTGCAATTATCTTCCTGGACAGTAAGTTGCCTGATCTTTGACAGAAACAGTAGCATTTCAGGATGCAAGCTTGACAACTGCTGCTTCACGGCATCAACCTTCTCACTCTTCAGAGGCAAGATGATAGTTGTCGTTGGAAGGACTTTGGAACACCCATATATCTCTTTGATGTCTGAAAGGCTAGGTGTGGATTTAACCCACTCAGGGACAATGTATCCAATATTACATTCTGCACAAGGTTTCTCATTAAACTTGATCTGATAGCCATTACTGAATATATGGGGCTGGCTCGATACCAGGAACACGCTCTTGAACCCAATACCTAAATCAAGAGCAACATTATATTACAAATTTGAAGTCATAATATGAGAGGAACAAATGGTAAGCAGGTATGTAATCACGTCTTGTAACTCTTGAAATGAAATGGGTAGCATTGTTGAATTGTATGAGCAATAAAGACAGCTGCAACAAATTTTGGCATGTATGGATCTTTTGCGTATCTTGTCTTGCTAGGCATGGATAAACTAGTCCATCCAAGCAAGAGCACGAAGAGATAAGGTTAAGCTAACCCATATTGCCTTAAAAGCATAAGCTGAGTGTGCGCTCTTGATAGATATACAGTAAAGCAATTCATTTATAACATGTGCTCTACCCTAAGTTAAAAGCTTAAGAATCTTAAAGCTACTAATGGAGAGTATAGTTTTTTTTTCAACAAAAACATAGCAGGTGACGGGAGTTAATAACCAGTAAAGTAATTTGCCAAGTTGATAATGGGGGCCCAACCAGGACATCAATTAATACTGCGATCCTATTAAAACCCTAACCCAGATCAACAGGAATGACTACAGTGAACTCATCATTTTTTATACTCATAACTACTACCAATGCTAAGTGATTAAATATGTGGACATACAAAAACATGGGTCCTCTACTTCACCATGCATAAAAAATATCGATGTGTTGTATAACGGTATAGCCTGTGGGGGGCTGTCAAAGATGGCATATATGACATGTTACACCCAACTTCACTACCAATACGGTATATGGCCACCCAAAAACAAAATACATATATGTTACAAGAATACTGGCTTCAAATAGTGTCTACTGTCTAAACATTATCACCATTATAACAAAGAACTGAAAAAATTCCAGCCATTTCTTTTAGAAAACAGTAATAGTCCGGCCATTTTACATGCCATTTAAGCTTTAGCAGTTCCAACTAATGTTGCCTCAAATGAAGTTGAAGGAATACATTAAAAAGTAAAGGGATAGACTATTGCACAAAGCGACTGAAATTTTTTATCTTTCAGTCACCTAAAGTTGCACTTTGAATCACCTGAAGTTGCACATGTTTTTTTAGGGGCTGCAATTGTAGTTGATTGAGAGTGCAATTTCAGGTCACTGAAGTTGCACTCTGAATCACCTAAAGTTGCAGCTGTTTATTTAGGGGGGCTGCAATTTTAGTTCATTGAGAGTGCAATTTCAGGTGACTGAAACATAAAAAAATTTCAGTCACCTGTGCAATAGCAAAACTGAAAAGTAAATTGTTTCTCATTGGCCAAACAAGAACATAAAAGGATTTAGTGAGCTGCAAAGTTTTACCTTTCTCTCCAATGTAACCCTTGTGTCTGTTTCCTTTTTTCGTTGACCTCCCCACACGACAAATAGACTCTATATTGGATGGAGAGAAGCCCTTCTCATTGTTGAAGATGAGCAAGGTGGATGATGCACCAGATCCAGTAATATCATTCGACGTAATTAGAAACTCCAAAGAAGGTGCTACTTCAGAAGGGTACTCGTTATCTTCAGCGTTCTAATTTTTTCAGCAAGAAAATTAACATGAGATGTTGTACTAACATTTATTTACTAACAAGTGCAAATACAAGCAAAGCAGCCTCGTTAGTCTATGCAACAAAGAATGGCTCCTTAAAATTAATTATTTGTTGGCTTAATAAGATTTGAGAAAACAAGCGGATTTAGTGACACAAGTTTGGCATATTAATTTTACAGCATCTCAACGTATACTTGATAGCAAACTGTTGCGCCAAAATTACACTGAATGGGAAAAGGTAAGTATTATGCTAGCCATATACATTATTTCTTCCACTATTAGCTATATATGCAAGTATCACAGCAATTATGCGAAAAATAACACATACATGTAGCATTTGGGCATAGCCATCGTATCAAATTGGTGCATTACAAAATAACTTGGAGGGAATACCTGTTTAGTTTAATAACAATTACTGAACTAAAACATAAAGAACACACTCGAGTATTAACCATTTCCCCACCGCAGTATATCATCCTTCCTCCCGTCGCACTCTCTCCTCCGTTTAGGATTTCGCTGATACGTCATAGTTAAGAGATAGCTGAAGTGGCACTAATAGATATGTCCTAGTTAATGAAAGGAGTGCCGAAGAAATAGTGAAGAAACCGTATGGAGAAAGCAAAGATTTCACCTGTACGAGCTCCATGAGGAAGTGCACGTCCTTGGAGTAGAGCTCCTGGCTGAGGTAGTTCACCGCCTGGTGCAAGTCCTCCGCCAATGGGTTCTGCTCGCCGCGGCCGATGTAGTAGCGGTCGCGCCGGATCCTCCATGTGCTCCCGGGCCGCCGCCGCCATCGCCGCCGGCGACGAGGACGACGACATTTGCGTGCGCGGTTACGGCAGCTCGCTGGGCTTCTGACGGGAGGAGATGGACGTCGGGGGTTTAGGAGGTGGAAAGTGGAGAAGCCGAGGTGGCTCTTGGGCTTCTTTATAGAGTTGGAAAAGAAACCCTTGCACTTCCTATGCACGAGGAGACGTTTCGGAACCGCTGCAGCCAAACCATAAATTTGGCATCTGTACTAGTAGCTGTATTTCTCAAATAAAGTGGGGCTCATTTATCGCAAAGGATAAAATTCCTATATTTTAAGTACTTGCAGATGGATTATATAGGTTCTCTCGGGAACAATACGAAACACAAGTAGAGAACCGCGGGAAACTCTTGCGAACAGACTACGATTAGTATTACCATCGCAATTTTATTTTATGGTAGATTGTACGGACCTCTGGCTAGTTTTTGAAAACTGTGACTTTGCCAAATGCTATAGATAAAAGTCTCCCAATAACAAAAGAAAATATGTTTCATGATTTTGATGGGCCATTGGTGGAAGTTTCGTGTAGCTTGGTAGCATGAATTTGGAAAGGAGCACGGAGGGCGTGGTTACTGGCCGTAAGTACCATAGCGTTTGGGCTCGATTCCGGTCTCTTCATTTTAGGGTACTCTTTGGGTATTATTTATTTAAACAGAGCTTCTCAGAGTACATGGGTATTTTAGTAGTCAAGACGGATATTCGTGCTCGTGAGGCTTTAGGATCTTCACTGCCTTAGTGTGTATATTAAACTTATCCATGTAGATGTGTGAGTGATGTGCGAGGGTTTTACTCATGATTAAAAAAGAGTTGGGAGATTTCAATAACATTGCAAAGTTGCTTACGCACATGAACATGAAGAGTGGCTTTAGTTTATCGATGATAACAACATACCGAAGGTAGAGCAGAAGTACACCGTTGATACTACATCAAGCAATCGCCATAAATAATTTCTTGGTCCAGAAAGTTGCTACACTTGAAACAGAGGTAGTAGGAACAGGTTGATATACCGAGAGTAAATGCACATTCATATTTTTCAAAAGTCAAAACCAATACGAGCATCTCAGCTTTTATAAATAGCTTCTATTAGCCACTATAATTTATCTGTCACTATTTTGCACTTTCACATATTGTAACATGCTTTGCATTTTATTATGTCACCATTCTGTAAGTTGTATGGCAGTCCCAATGTTGTAGTGTCTTTCGTTGCACCTCTATTTTTACATAATGCACTACTATTCGTCACCAAGACTCCCATGCGGGCGGAGAGAGGGCGGCAGGGCCCGGCCCCCAATGGTCCATCATATGTATTAATAGGACCCCTTAATCACCCTTAATCACAGTCAATTAGTCAATTAGGACCTGCCAAAACCCAGCAGGGATAGTAATCCTGGCCATCACTTGCTGATCTAACAAAGGGACTAGTGAGATTAGGTAAAAATTCTATTTATCCAATGGTCGATATATTGCTAAGATTAGTCATAACTCTTCCAAAGATCAACAATGACCACCGAGAGAGTATTTTCAACCGTGAAACTTGCCAAGACACGCACTAGGACTAAAATGGGAGATGGCTTTTTATAAGCTACATGTAGTTTATATTGAAAAGGAATTGGCAGCCAAGATTAGTTCCAATGATATTATCAAATCTTATGATCTAGTTGGTAATCGTTGTGCTAAATTCAAGTTAGTGGAGATGTAACTAATTCAAGTTTGTGGAGATATAATGAAAGCACCTTTCTTTTGTGTTACTAGACGTATGCTACATTATTTTGCCATATGTGTTATGATTTAATTTATATGACAATATATATGCGTATGTTTAATTATACATATGTATGTTTAATTTTGCCGACACACGGCGCCCAGGGCCCATGACGCCGGCGCCTTGGCGGGTCGGCCCCCCCTTGTCTGGATCCTGGCTCCGCCCCTGCTCCCATGCCAGTCCTCTCCACGTGCTCCCACAGTGGCGGCAGCATTGCCGTGGGGGACGGCGATGAGGGCGAGGACATGGGGAGGAGTTCAGTGCAACGCTATGGAGGTCGTGGGGAAGGGCTCTTGCTCTTGCCTCTTGGGCTTCTTTATTGGTCGGGCGTTCTGCTCTTTGGGGGTGGAAATTACTAAAAGGCTAAGGTTCTTTTGTGTTATGGTTTATGGTTTTGTAACATCCTAAATTCTAGGGCATACAAAAATGAGAAAAATTTTAAAATTTTTTGTTGCTATTTTGTTTCCTTGGCTCTTTATCAGAGTTTCTTTGAGAAGTTTGAATTTCAAAAGTCAAAAGTGCATGTAATGCAAATAAAAAATTAGACCAAGTTATATAAACCAAAAAGATGATCAAAAGTTGGCATGAGAAAACTCATGGTGGAAACCATCTTGAAAAAAGGCCACGGGTATAAATTGTGGCACTGAAAATAAATATCGAAGTAAGTTCTGAAATTATCTAAATCAGATAAGTATAATTAAATTCGACAAGAAGTATTCTTAGATTTTTTTTAGAGAAATCAAGAGAAGATAACACACTGAAAATTTACACAATCATTTGTACTATATAAGGAGTGCTAGTTTCGGCTATCGCAGTCTCTGACTGTTGCATGCCCTAGGATCTTCGACTGCTCTTGCGCTCAGAATCTTCGATCGCTCCTTGCTCTAATCCTTCGCAATACCTCTCGAATACCATCCGATACTCTTCAACTTATCACTCGAAGTCAAACTTCGACCATCCACCTAGCTTCGTTAGTCAAACTCAAAGCCTTCTGAGTTCTCAGGTGACAAGGATAGAATAGTCCTCAAATTATTATGTCATCATGTTCCTTTGAATATACCCCTTATCAATGAAAGGAAAAGCACTACCAAATCGTCGTAAGATCTGCTACGACCGTGTGGTTGTAAGTCCTTCTACGATCATATGGCCACTACCGAATGGTCGTAAGATCTACTACGACCGCATGGTCGTAAGTCCTTCTATGACCATATGGCCACTACCAAATGGTCGTAAGATCTGCTACAACCGCATGGTCATAAGTCCTTCTACGACCATATGGCCATAAGTCCTTCTATGACCACACGGTCGTAGGTCCTGCTATGACTATCTGGTCATAAATCGTCCCATGACCACCCCTTAGTCGTGGACATTCTTGCAATCATCATACCCTCAATTGACTTGTCTACGGTGATCAACTGCTCCTAGGATTCATCTAACAAGGCAGTTAGTTCGTGCATCTATCCAATAACTGCACACTATCTCTTTGACAACAACCACAACACAGAGAACGGTCATTACATCTCTCTGACTATAACTTCCATCAGGCGGTTGCCACCTGAACTGTCAAGACGTCTATTGGTGTGAAACAACAACTGTCACTTCACCGGTTGTAAAAAGGTTGACATCGGAGGGGGGGACGATCGGAAGCTGATTGAAGTTAAAGATAGTGCTAGATTTTTGCATTACTCCTAGTTGTAAATCCTTTTTAGTGATAAGTAATCACACATGACGTAGGGTTGTTATTCTTCTAAGAGAAGGCCCGAACTTGGGTAAAACTTCCCGTGTCTTTACTTTGCATGTTCATACACCGGGTCTTCTAAGAGCTTCCCTAAATCCAAACAAATCATACGTAAGATCGATATTAGACTATCGACATCGGGACTTCTATGTTATTTGAGTATGACGATGACAACCTGATAATAATAGAGCAATAGAATAAACAAGATCTTTTGGTGGCACTTCAATCACCACACCATTTCTGTAAATTCCCTATATTTATACTCAGGTTTACAACTTAAAGACAAAAAAACATCGCCAATTACAAATTGGACTCAGACTCGATTTCTAACTGAAACTAGACTCCGAAATTGAAAACAACTTGAACTCATGGTTTGATTCCACAACCAGATTGAACCTACCCATACTGCACTCGATGTTTGCCAATCAAGTCTAGATTAATTCCAACAAGGAGCATTCGCAAAGATTTTCACAATCCTTCAAGCTCATCTAATTTATCTAGCTTTTTATCAAACCTCTCAGCTCTCTGCACTCTTTTTCTCTCTCATCTATTGATGCTTCTGCTTAGTTATTTGTCTTCCACTGCAATTTACTCTTGATTCTAATATTCTCTTAACCAGTCAGCCACATGCAGTAGAACCTTGTTGTATTCACCCCTTTGTCATAAATTAAATATATTCAAAGTGTATAGATGTGATCTCAATGTTGTGAATGTGTATACTAGCTACTAGTCATAAGACTAGTATAGAACACACATGCGGCGACCCCGCCTGGGGTTACCCCACGACTTTTTGGCTTATGCTTTTAAATTTTGGCTGTTTATAAGAGAGAGTATGAAGTGAGACAGTCACATGTGATTTTAGCCAGTATAGTGGAAGTCGGTACAGTGTCTACTATAATTGACTTATAGGTCCTGTCTTAAAAAAACGCACCGTTTGAAAGCTAGTTATTGTAAAAGCCAAAACCACAAGTAGCAAGCCAAAAAAACCTAGCCAATAATTTGTAGTGTTTCCGGTTTCACTTTCCTAAATTACAATTTTACCATTTTTTTAATGTAAGTATTTGCTGGGTTTTTTAAGCATTCTATGTACGGGGCCTCCGACGGCTTGCCATATCTCATGCTTTGTGGTGGCGCTTGTTTCGAGGTAGTTTTCTTATCAGGATGAAGTGTTAAGATGAAAAAGCATAGATGCTTGATAAATTTTTGGTTTTGCTAAACATCACCTTGATGAAAATCATCCAAATTCCTAACCTTTGGATCCACGTCATGATTTGTACTCTCGTGGCATCTTCCTCACCAAGTGACAAGGGTTAGGGATTGGGTTCACCAAAGTTAGGTTGAGATTCACGAGACCCAACCTTAGATTTCACAGATTTCAAGTAGGTGGTGGTGGTGCAACAGTGTGCAAGGCAGTGGTGGCATTGTTGGTCGCGGGAACGAAAGTGGACGAGGAATCACACCATGACAGATGAGTTAGGTGTTGGGGTGCAGTAGGAACTGGTCGCTGACGGTGGATCTAGCAATGGTAAGCCACACAGGTAGGGAAGAATGTGGCTTGGCGGTAGGGGAGGCAGCGCATGCATTGGAGGAGACCAGATATGAGGGGAAGCGGAGTGATAGCGGCGGTGGAGGGGATGAGGAAAGGTGAAGGGGATCTTAGGTTAAGAGCATATATCTTAAAGCAATCCAAAGGTGGATAATTTGTACGATTTTTGCAAAAAAATCATCCAAATATTGGCTATACACATTTGTGGCAACATATAACCACACATAAGAAGATACGCTTGCATTGGAGAGTTGGACTTTTAGATAGATACTCGGTAATGTGGCGTATTGTCTCTTGTTTTGAAGATTCTCTTAAGAACTAATGCAATCTGATTCTCTTCTAATAGTAGTACTAGGAGGCATTGCTAGCCAACTCTTCGTGATTAAAACCAAACAAAAATAAGTATGACTAAAAAAAATAAGGCAAAAATACCATGTTAATTGAAAAAACTAGGAGTCCTAAACCCTATCTGGAACTATTACTTTTGATATGCTAGACGAAGTCCCACTTGACCTAGGCTCCCTTCTTTTCCACTTTTGACTTGTGTCTTATGATTAATACTGTAATAACTAACTTTTAAATGGTACATTTTTTAAGACAGAATCAACAAGAAGATTGTAATAGAGATGTACCGGCTAAAATCACATGCGATTATTTTTCTTTATGCATCGCTCTCGCGAACAGCCAAAATTCAAAAATTGAAGCTATAAACCATAAGTCACATCCCAAAAAAACCCACCGCGGTCATTGATAAACTTAGCTCAGCCCAATACACACACATATACATACATATGTATATATATACGCATACATATGTATGTATATACATACATATACATACATATGTATATATATACATACATATGTGTGTGCATATATAAGGAAACTAGATGGACATGAAAAAAGCACTTGTTCGTCAAGGATAATATGTCTCAAGAAAATGTAAGAAGAATACGAGAATCGATCACTGTTACTTCACCGTTATATGGTTGATCCACCCTGTCTAGGCCAAGCCTAAACCAGGTCCAACCCAAACCATTAGTATTAGCAGAGAGACCTCCACGTTGGCCCAAACGGCCCACAGTACCAGGAAAATCAAGCTGGAAGCTTCGTGGAAGCTCACAAGGCCAAGAAATAGCATATATGTCCCTAGAAGAATAGTTTTAGATAGAGGTGTTTATGTAACTGTAGGTAGAGGAAAAGACATATGTACTCCTGTTAAAATAGACCTAGGTAGGGGCATCCATGTAGTTGTACCCTCTTGGCTATATATACACACTTGAGTGCACCATGGGAGGCCAGAGCACTCTTTTTTGGTGAAGAGCAGATATTACCAACTTCCAAGACACTAGCATAGACCTCTCGCGTCGTTCCCAAGGTGTTCTATGCTACAGGCAGCCTCTTCGAGGTTCCCTAGTAGCCCATATCCTCTACTATTTGGTGTGTAACCATAATAGTTGGCACCGTTCATGAGGATAGCAAGGAAGCTGCGAGCTAAGGTAAGGGTGGTTGGACCCAATGGCACCGAAAAAAGTAGAGGCGTAAATGCTAAAGAAGATGTCAACCCTAAAAAAGGCAATGGCATCAACCACCAAGCGAAAGAGAGCCACAACCTCTGAGCCTGGCACGACAGCTATGGAGATACCCGCGAGGAGCCCCTAGAGCAGCAACGCATCGATACAGCTATAACAGAGGTAGCGACGACCAGCAGGGGAAGCTCCCTAGCGACTACCCCAACAACGGTGTCGGAGGAGCGCCGATCAAAGATAGCGGCCAATGTAGGCCCCGAAGCCGGTGTTAGAGTGAGCATCACCACCACCACCGTGCAAGGGGAGGAAAGAAACCTCCCACCTGTCGCGGGTCCTGTTTTAATCTTAGGCTGATGGCAAGATTGGATGGATGCAGATTGAGCATGAGAACTTGTATTGTGAATGTGCCGCTCTAGTCAATTAAGGATTGATGCTTGTGACTATCCAAACTGAGCACTACCATACAACCACAAGTCTAAATGCGTATGACCTAGCTAATTAATTTGTGATGGTTTAGCTTAGATTCTGCTAGATGGCTGAATGTGGAGTGTTAGATGGCGACATTGCCATACGACGCAAGAAGGGGCCTCTGACTTGGGTAGATAGAACCCATTCAATAGTAAAACCTTAGCGGGTGGATTCTAGTTGAGTTGGCGCATTGTAAATGCCTTATCATGATCTTCCCACCGCACACCAAAGGAAATGTGATTATCTGATGGGAATACGAGATGACCATGTCTTGTGTGTACAACTGTATAACATCTACAAGTGAAAATATATTCGAATATCCGTACCTACGGTCAGGGGTGGACAATGTGCGCTTTCACATGATAGATCTATGATTTTATTTTTAAATGAGCTTTGGGAAACTGGGAGTGCTAGAGCTCTGTGTGTGCTCTAGCAGATAGCGTCAGTCAGGTAGACAGAATCAGATTCATTGAACCTTCGTAGTTAGGGCTTAATACTAGTGTTAGCAGCTAGAGCCTTCACTAGAAACTATCTAGTTTCAGTTATTGCAATTAATTTGTTAAATTGATGCTTTGGGAATCTGTAATGGTAATTAAAATAAAAGTGTTGCTTTGTGCAAAAGAATCATATTATTCTTCATTTGTTAAGCCTTACATATAATTGCATTTTTTCAAGACTTCATGAGTACTCTATGTACTCACCTTGCAATCTACAAAACATCTAAGAGGATATGAAGACGCAAAAGGAGACTGCAACTACTTCGTGTGTGGCTTTGATGGAGGATTACCGGAGTTCTAGATTGCGCTTCTCTAATTAATTACCTGTGATGTATTGATGAGCTATCTTCGGAGTTTATTTCTTTTGCTTTTGCTGTGTTTTGTAAGTCCGAGATGACTTGTAACCTCAGTTGTGATAAGTGGCCATAAGGCTTGTACTCCTTATTATTGTAATAAAGCGTTGATTGATTATGTAATCATCATTGTTTGACTATATACACTAACTTTGATCCGGGACTAATGCGTAACACATAGAGGGTCTGATTCGAAATCTAATCCCACACAATATTAATATTTAAAAATGTCAATTGCTAAAGTTTTAAAAGTTTGATTGCACCTATCCTCAAGCGATATGTTTTGTGAATCGAAAGAGTATATAACGACTTTATGAATCGACACAAAACAATAAATATGTTCTCTAAAATTGCTAGCCTTGCAAGTGAACTGGTTTATGACTAGGAGTACAAATTAAGCCAGGATGGGATGGGCTATTGGGCTTGGGCTAGCTTAGCTTGGCCAGTGTTACTGTGTTAGCCACTCAGTCTAGTTGGTCGAGCGTGAGCCAAGCTAGCTCTCAAGCAAGCTAACGTAAAATTCAGGTCATCAACGCACAAATGTAAGAGCCAAGTTTAAGGCAAATTTCACGATAAGTTTTCACGTGATCGGATGATTCATGTTCATATTAGATTCTACTTAAAAGGTTAAAAATCGATACGAACACTCGATTTTTCAAAATGACTTCCTACTTCTCTTGCTATCATTTCATTTCGACTAAGGTAGGGATCACGGATGTATTACTCACCTTACTCCTATCGCCCTATCACAAACATGTATCTCTCCTCAGTTTTTATACCGCTCGTTGCTCTTTTAAAAACTATTTTTAAGTTAAAACTATTTATTTTAACAAAAACTATCAATAAAAACGCCACTTGCGCACGTTGTTCCTTTACAAAACAAGATGGGGCAAACAGAAAGGTGTAGAACGCTCAAAGGCGGCAAGCAATGCTCCTTGGTTGACGAGAAGGCTACCGTCGACTCGACCACCGCCACACCGCTGTGGCTACCTAGAGCCCAAGCCGAAGCAAACCGACCTATCCAACGCATGCAATCCCGTCCGTCGAGCGGACGATCCGACGGCTGTACCTAGACTTGGAGACCCGTCCGTCTCCATCCATCTCCATGGAGCCCGTGGCCCCGCAAGCGACATTCCCGCAACTCCTTGCCTCCAAGAACACCAAAAAGCCAACTCCTATCCAACTTGAGACCCGTCTGTCTCCATGGAGCCCGTGCGACATTCTCGCCAATTTCTTGCCCTCCAAGAACCCTTGTTGCGCCATAAATACATCCTACTCCACAGCTCAAACTACCCACCGATCGACTAAATCGAGAGGAGAATGGCGAGGCACCAGCGGACCTTGTCAAGCGAGCGCGGCTCCGGGGTGGCCGTCGGCGCGTTTGCGCTGGCGCGCACGACACCGCCGCGCCTCCCGCGACTCCATGGTGCGCCGCCGCTATGCGGACGTGCGCCACGGGGTAGCGGCAGCGACTCGGCGAGAGTGCGTGGTGTGTGCTGACCACGGCGCGCGGTGGTGGCGGACACGCACTACCGCAAGGGGTGCTTACAGAGGGAGAAGGACCGGTCGGCTGCCCGCGATCGCCAACATCGGGCGCGTGGACCGAGACCTTCTACGAACGGAAAGGTACGACACACCGTGTTTTTGTGTTGAAACAAATTTGGTGTAGTGAGTAGTAACCATGCTTTCCTTTTGTTGTCAAATGGAGCTGCAATACAACTCTATTTCTATTGGATTTCTAAGGGCATTTGAGTAATTTCCTAATTTGAGAAAAGGAAAAAAAGAAGGAGGTGGCCCCACCTGTCGGTGGGGCATGTGAAGAGATTAGGCCGAAGCCCTCTCTTTCTCACGTGCACCTGGGAGAGCTTGGCTGATCGAGTCATGTGGTGGCGGGTCTTGGCATCGATGGCGGCGGCGATGGAGGCACCACCGGCCCATGCGCTGGCCACGGTTGTTGGCAGAGTCTGCCGGTCACCTCCTCGCCTCCCTATTTAAGTTGGCACTCCTCTCCTTTCTTGGACCTCGAAGAAATCCGTGAGTTTTTCTCTTCCTCGATCTCTTTCTTCTCTTGGTTGTGACTCGATTTGAGCCTTGAGGTTGTTGTCCCGTGGTGTTTTCTCACCGCGCCAGCAAAGATTGTGGTCCTGATTGGACTTCTCCGTGGCTCCTCGTGCGATACTTGTGCTATATCTCTTTGAGACTTGGCATCAAGGTATTTGTTGGATGGGGGCATCTAATGCACAATGAATGAAAATTTAACAAAACACGATCGATTCCTCCTCACCTCACGATCCACACCGAACGGCTAGCGTTTTTGCTTTTTTTGTTGATGGGCGGTTTTGTTTTGTGAGTGGGTAAGCAATTTGCGTGGGTTGACTATTCAAACCCATTAACGATTGGCCCATCCGCTTTTTGTTGTGAACTTTCGGCCCGATAATTAAGGCCCGATACATTGAGACCAGCGCAACCACATGCAAATACAAAAGAAAAGAGCAATCAACAAGAGCCCGAATTTATGCAACAAACATCTATCCCATGATTGTACATAGATTGGGGAAAAAGAATATCACGGAATAAAAACAACAAAGAGAAACTAAAAGAGAGGAGGGCAAGACGAAGGTGAGAAAGGAGGGAATGAGAGAAAGAGTGCAGAGATAAAGAACAAAGAAGGAACAAGTTGAAGAACAAAGAGGAACTTACCTCCGTCAGAAATTCCCAGGTGACCTCCTCCCCGTGTGTGTGTCCAAATCAATATAGACCCCAATACGATGCTGCTTCCCTTTGCTTCTGCACCAATTGCCTTCATATAAATTCTCCTTTTTGCTCTTTTCCACCAATTGCCTTGCCTCATCTCCATACAATTCATTGAATTACTGATAAAATTTCTTCTTCTCCTTCACCAAGTAGATGCCATGGTTTGAATAAGATCTAGTCAGAAACTGCAAGCTAAAACCATAACGTCCATGAAAAACACTAAAAGCAAAAACACAAATACTAGAATTGCAATCCACATAGAACTATAAGCTTGACTAAATTATAAACAACTTATTATACTGGCCTAACAAAATTATCTGTGGAATGCGTTTTGGGTAAGAGATAAAAAATTGCACATAATATCATACTAACTTGCACATGACCACACATTGCAAAAATCCCTAAAGAGGTTGTAAGATCTGAATAATGTGAAATGGTGCTGCTACAACAATAGCTAAAGGCAATATAAAGAAGGAATATAACAACAGGACATGAATGTGGGTGACATTTGTACTCTTATTACACAATTTAACATCCATGTTGTCAAAAGGAATCATTCTACAAAAGAAAAATCAGCCTAACATGTCGACAAATAAAAATTTCAGGTTAATAAATATACAGTGTGCTAGATTATTCAGATCATCTCTTTACCCAAAAAGAGATATGCAACAGTATAAAACTCCATGCAAACATATTGATGTATAAAAATTGCAGAAATATTTAATTCAAAATTGCACTCGACATCATAATCGCAATAACCATACAAATAACTAGCAACTTTAATATGAATTTTGTTGTGGATTCAAAAATCAAATTAGAGTAGATCAAAAACAATGAGTTCTAAATAAATTAGTCATCTTACTGGTTTGAATTTTATTGATCTATGGGTGACATATACAAAGTTACATTTTGGGTGAGAGAGAAAATATTGCACACAATTGCACAATAACTTGTACATGACCGACATTGCAAAATTTCTTAAAGAGCGTTGTAATATCTAAATTGCAGGAAATGGTGCAAGCTACAACAACAATGAAGGAAATAAAGAAGGAATATAGCATCAAGACATGAATGTGGGTAATATTTGTATTTTTAATACACAAAATTAACCTCCATGATGTCATTCTACAAAAAAAAAAGTTCAGTCTAGCACATTGGCAACAAATTTTTAGGTTAACAACTGTGCAGATGTGCTGGATTTTTTAGATAATCTATTCTCCCAAAATAGAGACATACAACTAGGTATAACTCCATCCAACCATATTAATGGATAAAAATTGAAGAAATATTTTATGAAAATTGCAATCGACTTAATAATCGCAATGATATATATATAACAAGCAACTTTTGCATGAAAACATGTATTCACCAGAATGGACATGTGACAACTTAAGACCAAATTGCAGAATAATATACTAAGTTCAGTGTAAGTATAAATATAACAAGTAACTTTTGCATGAAAACAGTATTCACCTGAATGGACATGTGACAATCAAGACCAAATTGCAGAACAATATACTCAATTCAGTGTAAGTATAAAACATTTCAACAAAAATAATAACACAACACAAAGTACACACAACATAGATAAAACATAGATAGACAAAAAATAATGATGATATGTTAACAGTTAAGGTTATCGTAAGACAAAGCAAGACATACACAAGCCTACTAGAACAAATCAAGAACTTTGGTCGAAAAATAGCTAAGGATCTGAGGTAATTTCTATGAATTGGCTTCAAACACAAATCAGAGATGAGATTATTTTCTTCAACTATGTGGTGCTAATTTACATTTTTTTCTTGATAAAGCAGGCTCCTGCAATAGGTGGATGCACACAACTACTGCAGAGTTCTCTTGATTATGAGGTGAGTTAATAAATTGACCTTAATTGCAATCATAACAAATAATGATGTTTAGAACAATTTAATAGACAACAATGGAAAAAAAGATTATTGATTAACTTACTTGCCTTTGTAACAAAGCAGAACCACATGTACATCACAACCAGCAAGGTGATCAACCACAAGAAAGGAAGACAGAGATCTACAAATGCAACAAATGTAATATCATCAAATTGAACAAAACACCTACTAATCTGATATAACAAACAACAACAAAGATATGGCTGTAGAAAACAATCAAGACAACATACTAATCTTGAAAAATAATGATCGAACCAACACATACAACCTTATGCAGCAAAGGCGCAAAGCATTGGAACCGTACACAAAAGATATAAACAAATTAAATTTCTAACCCCGGACAGAATATAATCAATTATTTGTGAATTCTTACAGATGATTAAGACATAAAACGTAAACTAAAATATACAAAAAAGTTTATATGAACACAAATATGAAAAATTGCATTGATTTTGAACTAAAATTGCACCATACCTATCATCGAAAGTTTAGTTAAACTTCTATGCAAGTTTTCACACGACCAAGAAAGTTGCATTCTAGGCGATGACATTAATAAATCTGCATGAAATTCTAATATACAATGAAAAATAAACACAGATGTTTAGATGAATTTCGGGCTATAAGAGTAATAAATCTGCATGAAACAATCCAAAACTTTCAATGCTACATATTCCAAAGGCTAGTTTTGATAACAAAGTTAGGTTTCACATTAATAGAAAACAAATATTTTATCATCCTAACATAGGTGAACGCTACAGAAAACATAAACAAATATAATTATTCTAAGGAAGACAAATTATCCTAACATAGGTCATAGGTGAGCCCTACAAATACGTAAACAAAAGGACGTAAGACAAATTATATGGACTAGAACTTGCACGCCATTTTTATTAAAATTGCATAGGACATGACACTGAATTTTTTGTTTAAATGGTATGCAAGACAAAGTTTGTGGTGTATTTGTGTATGAAGTTAAGTCAGAAAACCACCACCCCCATCCCTAGGCGATATTCCACGAAGGAATTGGCACCTTTTACCAGCTTGTGTGGCAAATCATGTTCAACTATTTGTTGTTGAACCACTACTACAGATACTATTTCAAGGTCGCTTTAGATCATCAAAGAAAATAATAGTACTAATAATGCAAAGTTATGAAGGTTCCAAATACGCTCAACAAGATCAGCCACCTGCCTGGATCGCAACAATGGTGGATTTCATCGACTTCATCTCCCGCACGCTTAGTCATCAAAGAGGCGCCATAGCCACAAGCCCACAACCACAACCATCTTTGCCGTCATAGCCATCCGCTCCATCATTGGGGATGACGAGCAATGCAGACACTACACTGGCTCTTGGTAGCTCGTCCCTAAGACAATGAGAGGAAGCATGTCTATCTAAGAGGCAAGCTCATATAGCCTCACAGCGTACAAGATGTGCAATCCTGTCGCTGCTCAATATGCAGGGACACAACCCATGACAAAGAGAAAGGCTACACAACAAGGATACTACTACTACACGCGATAATGAAGCATCAAATAATGTCAAGCTGCAGTTAGGACAAGATAAATCAAGTATCCAGCAAGCATTCCCAACAAAAGGGTCATAAATTGTTCAAGAGGTGTCCCATGTCCATCCTATTGCAGGTGCAGGAGACACTTGTTCGAATGGCGCGACGGCATGCGGCAGCCCCACTTTCGCCGCTCTGGTAGGAGTGGTCGAGAACAACCTCCGGACCCACCGCCGCTTGCGTGGCCTTCAACAAGCCAAGGCATAAGACTTTCATCTCGCCATGGAAGATAGAGGCAAGAAGGAGCGGGATCCAAAAAGCACACCGAGCTCACCATCCCCTAGAAATTAAAACCCACCGAACTAGTAACATGAACATGATTTCACAAATCGACTATATCTCGCAGATAGAATCAAAGTAAAAGAATCGGTGAGAGGCGGAATAGAACACCATAAGTATTGCACAAAAAGTCACACCTCAAATTGCTAGAAACTCTCGGAGATGCCGCCGCCTTGAGTACAATCAAATCTGACTAGCAAACTCGTGAGATGCTGCTCGCCCGAGTACAACCAAACCGACCGGCAACCTCAAATAGATCCTCACCGGTGCTCTCGCTCGCTCGCCGCTCCAAAGTCTCCAACGCTTGCCTCCAACCTCTCGTTATCGCAGCCGCCGACCCGACGCCTCCTTGCTCTCTCCTCTTGAGTTCTCCGCGCTCTCTCGCCTCTCTACTCCCAATCGTCCCTCGCTGGACACAAATGCAAACGGGTCCCAACCCAATAGATGATGGCAAGTCCAATAACTACACAGCACAAGATAGATCTCGTAACCTATCCAACGGCTGGAAAATCGATGAAACTTCAAAAATTTTCAGGTGATTGTGCATTAGCAAAACCGTTGTTGGATTAATTGGGATTGGCCCATTTTAATTTAGCAATTAATCAAATGAAATTCCTAGGCCCACAACTAATGCTAGGTAGAAAATTGTTTAGTCCCATATGGAGAATTGAATGGGAGTTACACCACTTTAAAAGGTGGAATGTGGTAACCCCTTGTGGAATTGGAGAGAGCCATTACGCGCGCCGCTGGGCTTGCGGCTCGCCTTCGCGCACTGCGCCGCGCGCGTGGCGGTGCGGTGCGCAGCGCAGCGCGCGCTTGACTCTGAAATGGTTCGTGGTTCATCATTCATGACATAGGTGACATAGTCATCGCCATTTGACTTTTAGTCCTCTTCCTCAACTCCAACTTTGGAGTGGTGTTATCCACACTAGAAAGAATAGAGTGTTCATATGAACCAAGATAGTCAATGACCGCATTTGGTCTCATAGGAAACACATGCTCAAAGAATGTCACATTACGAGATTCCATCACTATATTAGTAGCGATGTCATTCACCTCGGATATGACCACTAGAAATCTATAAGTTGTGCTATTTATAGCATATGCTAGAAAGACACAATCAATGGTATTAGGACTAAGCTTTCTTTTCTTAGATAAAGACATGAACTTTTACAAGGCATCCCCATGTCCAAGAAATGACAAGTTAGGTTTTCTCCTTTCATCCTTCATAGGGTGTTTCTCCCGATTGCAGGTGAAAACTTATTCGAACATAATTAGCTGCAAGAACTGTTTCACCTCACCAATAGTCCGGCATACCTGAACTTTGGAGCATGGCGGTAACCAAGTCACAAAAAGTTCGGTTTTTTCTTTCGGCTATTCCATTCGATTGTGGTCAGTATGGTGGAGTAATTTCATGAATTATTCCACTTTTCTTCACAGAAATGAGAGAATTCATTTCAGACATATTCAGTTAAGGGGTCCGACCTTAACCATTTGATTTCCTTTTCTAGCTCATTTTCAACTTCGACTTAACAGACTTTAAAGTGTTCTAGTGCTTCATCCTTCGATTTAAATAAACAAATGTAGCAATACTTAGTCGCGTCATCTATGAGAGTTAAAAAGTAACGTTTGTTACCTTTATTTAATATTCCATTCATTTCACAAAGACTAGATTGAATTAGTTCAAGTGAAGAAGTGCTTCTCCCTTCAACGCTATGAAAATATTTTCGTGGGTTGCTTAGCTTGCATTCACACTTTGAACCCTTCTCATAATTATAGATTGAATTAAACTTATTTTGCAACCGCACAATGGCTTCAAAGTTAACATCATATAAACAAGAATGCCAAATATCATGAATTTTATTATAATGAGAAATAATATAGCAATGAACCCTTCTCCTAGAAATGAAGAGAAACAAGATTGATTAGCACATATATGTCTAGTAGCACCTGTATCAATCCACCAACTAATTGATGGACTTGTCATAGAAGCCTGAGGTACACACCCTGGAGCTAGCCAGTGCAACATTCACTTCAACCTTACGGCCCTTGTGTGACTAGGAAAGGGATCTCGCTTTACGATCGCAGCAATGGTTGGCCTTATGGCCAACCACGCCACGCACAAAACAGATAATCTCCTCCTTTTCCTTCATTTTCGCCTTTGAGCTTGTTCTGGGGTTGGTTCTTGAATCTTTGTTTCCCACTGTCTGGAGTACTCTTGACCTCCACTTGATGAGCCTGGACTTGAGCCTTTCCTATATCATCACTAGCTCTGGCACGCTTTTCAACATTAATAGCACCTGACAGCTCATTGAGAGTCAAGCCCTCCTTCATATGTCTACGAGCGGTCATAAAGTCACGCCACGAATGCGATAACTTAGCCAAGATGATATTAACTTGAAACTTGTCTAGCAGGATGCAGTCGTATTGGCTTAAGTCACATACATAGAGTTATAGCTCGTGGAGCTGCTCCATCACCGACCATCCCTCAACCATCTTATAGTTCAAGTAATTAGCAGTTATGAATAACTCATTCCTGTTATCCCCTCGAATATTTTTCAT